>BLSH010314019.1:131377-153160 GCA_018402905.1 Glandirana rugosa | reverse complement strand
CCCCCCCCCCCAATGCAATGCTTTTTCAGTGATTTTATGTATAGTGTCAGGAACCGGCAATATGTTACAGCCATGATAATAAATGACAATTTATCCTTTGGAAATGTCACTTTGCTCTGGCTATGTTCTAAACATCACAGTGGTGCGCCCTTTTACAGGCAAACTAAGGGGACCCCCCCAGGCACGATATTTAAAGGAATATTTAATTTTTATTGTTTCACTTTAAGCATTTTAAAATCACTGCTCCTAAAAAAACGATCGATTTAAAACTTTTTTTGCATTGATACATGTCCCCTAGGGCAGGACCCGAGTCCCCATACACTTTTTATGGCAATAACGTGCATATAAACCTTTACAATGTGCACTCTTGATTTTTCATGTTCGATTCCCATTGATTTTAAAGGCGTTCGCGTGTTCACACAAATTTTTGGCCTGTTCGCAAGTTCTGGTGTGTTCAGCCCATCCCTACTGTCCATCTCGCAAACATCTTTACCGAAACTCCCACAAGTGTCTTCACAAACCACAAACAATACCATTGCTGATACACATTTTAAATGAGTCACAATTTTGTGTGTTGTTTAGTATTTCCAAATGATCATAATTTCACCCCAAAAAATGTGATATGTACACCAACATCAAAATGTAATTTTCAAAATTCAGAGGGTAACATCACTATTCTACACTCACACACCAAGAACCATTAAATATCACAGAATAAATCAAGAAGCTTAACTCCTGACTGGTGCCATTCCACCACCTATATGTCCATAGAAATGTAGTATTTATGTGTATTTATGTGTAGGAGGGTTCAACCATCATTGCAAATCCTGCCATATGTTTACCATGGGCAAGGACAATAATCAGCCTTAACATTTCCCCACCAGAACTAACTGCAGCCTCTTACCAAGCAAAAACCAACAAAATTGCAGCTGTTGGTTACAGCTCTTGCGGTATGCTGATAGTAATCAATCATAACCTACCTTCTAAAGAAATGGCATATGCCAGAAACAGGTTGGTCAATGGCTCCCTGGCCTTCCACAGTCCATCTGCATTGATTAACTTATTGTACCCCTGGGACTTAGGACTATTTCACACCAGAAAGATGCAGCCTACATCCATGTGGAAGCACAGTGGCTAACTAGTTAGCACTTCTGCATAGCAGCACTGAGGTTGTTGGTTCGAATCCCAATCCTGCTACCTGTCTAGAGGTTTGTATGTTCTTTCTCTGTTGTGGTGTTAAAGTTTCTATTTCACCAGTTATTACATTTTTAACAGGTTTCAGGTTTGTAAGAAATTACATTTTTTAAATCAAGCAAGCGTGGGTTTGCACCAAATCTAGAACTATGGCGATTTGCCATCAATTTGTGTGAAGCAGTCCTCACAATGTTGTCATTTCCCATTTTCTACTCTCCACATGCCCAACAATGAACAAGTTTCATTTGGAGATTTTTGGGATCCTTGATCATGGCCAGGGCCTTGGGCATTTGTTATTTTTAGGGTTTTCCCTACACAGATATATATACTGATGCATTCTTTCATTTGTAAAGAGTATGTGTTCCTGATGGACAGGTGTGAGCACTTGAGGCATACATGAAGAAACAGAATCAATTACACTGGTGGTTCTGTCCTTTACTAGGTGGGTGGAGGTGTGCTAGCAAACATAGCTAGGTCATATAAAGCCCTGCAGTTGGGGCGATTGTTTGGCCTGAGAGAGGCCAGAATCTTTGTTTGAAAACTATTACCCCCATTTACTGAAGGCGGCCAAAAGTTTGATCCCGGTAACTGGCAGGAAGTAGATAGCCCCACTATAAGAGACTGGCTGTCAAAAATAGAAGAGATACACAAAATTGAATATTTGAGGTGCTCTGGGGAAGAGGAATTTGAGGGGTACACAAACAAATGGGTGCTGTGGATGGAATTTAAGAAAACAAGGAGATACGCAGAGATCAGGGGAGGGGAAGACAGAAGGAGAAAGAGACAAAGAGAAGAGATGGAGTGAGTACACGGTACAGGATAGGGAGCAGGGGAGGTGGGAGGGTGGGGGGTATGACAGGGGTAATATAAATGCATACGGGGGGAATGATAAATATGTATTCTTTTTGTATATGGAAATCTGAAATAAAGAAATAATAAAATGAAAGGAAGGAAAACGAGAAATATGCCACAATGATGAGACTAACTCGAAAGTTAGTATGAAAGCTAAGCTGAAATCATCCCTGAAAAATGGTCTACTGAGGTGGCAACAAAAAACAAAAAACAAAAAAAAGAATCTTTGTTTGCCGGGCTTATATTGGTTTACAAATAGATATGTTAATTTTTTTTTGGGGGGGGGGTGTACATGATGCCCGACCAATACCCTACTAAGGCTGTGGCTTGATGATTGCTTCATGTGTTTGCTAGTATAGTTTTGCATTAAGGCCCTCAAAAGTGTGTCCAGTCTGACCATCTGCTTGTGAGCCTCAGCAGACATTTATCTTGTTCTAGTTACTTCTAAATCTCACATGTTAGACTTTCAACTGCTACTGTTAACCTAGTTTATGTAATGGTTTAGATGAAAAGAAAGCTTCCTGCTAATTTCAAACATAAGTGTGTGTGTATTTTGTTTGTGCGCTGCCTTTTTGTATTTTATTTTTTATTTTGGATTTGTAATTTTTAAGGGGTAATTTTTAAGGGGTTTGGGGCGAGGAGTTCTGATCACTAAAAAGGTTTGTTATCCAGCACTGCCTTAACCCTCTTGGGCATGGAGTTCACCAGAGCTGCACAGGTTGCCACTGGAGTCCTCTTCCACTCCTCCATTATGACATCATGGAGCTGGTGGAAGTTAGAGACCTTGAGCTCTTCCCCCTTCTGTTTGAGGATGCCCCACAGACACTCAATAGGGTTTAGGTCGGGAGACATGTCTGGCCAGTCCATCACCTTTACCCTCAGCTTCCTTAGCAAGGCAGTGGTCATCTTGGAGGTGTGTTTGGGGTTGTTATGTTGGAATACTGCCCTGTGGTCCAGTCTCTGAAGGAAGGGGATCATGCTCTGCTTCAGTATGTCACAGTGCATGTTGGCATTAATGGTTCCCTCAATGAACTGTAGCTCCCCAGTGCTGGCAGCACTGCAGCTCCAGACCATGACACTCCCACCATCATGCTTGACTGAGACACACTTGTCTTTGTACTCCTCACCTGGTTGCCGCCACACACACTTGACACCATCTGAACCAATTAAGTTTATCTTGGTCTCATCAGACCACAGGACATGGTTCCAGTAATCCATATCCTTAGTCTGCATGTCTTCAGCTAACTGTTTGCAGGCTTTCTCATCATCTTTAGAAGAGGCTTCCTTCTGGGACAACAACCATGCAGACAAATTTGATGCAGCGTGTGGCGTATGGTCTTAGCACTAACAGGCTGGCCTCCTCACCCCTTAAACCTCTACAGCAATGCTGTCAGCACTCATATGTATATTTCCCAAAGACAACCTCTGGATATGATGCTGAGCATGTGCACTCAACTTTTTTGATCGACCATGGCAAGGCCTGTTCTGAGTGGAACCTGTCCTGTTAAAGCACTATGTAGTCTTGCCACCATGCTGCAGCTCAGTTTCAGGGTTTTGGCAATCTTCTTATAGCCTAGTTCATCTTTATGTAGAGCAACAATTCTTTTTTTCAGATCCTCAGAGAGTTCTTTGCCATGAGGTGCCATGTTGAACTTTGGGTGACCAGTATGAGAGAGGGAGAGCGATAACACCAAATTTAACCTGCTCCCCAGGTACAACTGAGACCTTGTAACACTAATGAGTCACATAACATCGGGGAGAGAAAATGGCTAATTGGGTCCAATTTGGACATTTTCACTAAGGGGTGTACTCACTTTTGTTGCCAGTGGTTTAGACATTAATGGCTGTGTGTTGAGTTGTTTTGAAGGGACAGCAAATTTACACTGTTATACAAGCTGTACACTCACTACTTTACGTTGTAGCAAAATGTCATTTCTTCAGTGTTGTCACATGTAAAGAGATAATAAAATATTTAGAAAAATGGGAGGGGTGTACTTTTGTGAGATACTGTACATAAATAGATGCACACGAGGTAGAGCATATCTCACATAAAAAGGTTTTGTTCACATACATGTGATCATGGCTACAGTGCAGTTCCATATAATAAACTTTGTAGCAATTGGCACATGCAAATCCATGGAAATGCAGATTAGCAACAATTCGGCATTTACAAAGGCATGCTCGCTGCTAATAGCACTCTTTTCCATTTGCACGGTCGCATAGTTGAAATCTTAATTGGCTTAATTTGGCGCTATTAAATGTAGAGCGACCATTACTTCCTGGGTTTCTTAGTAACTCAATCCTTGTATGTCAGTTCGAGATGGATTTCTTTATCTAGGATGGTAAGGCATGAAAAAAGAAAAAAGGATAAACACAGCAGCAAATAGTCAACTAAACATACAGTAAAAGGATGGTCTAATCGACCAGTGTGCAGTGATGCACTGCTCATAAATTGTGGGTATTAAGAACTGGGTTGAATCCTCTCCATAATACGTAGACAGCAGGATATGCATATAGAACAAAAAGAAAATTCAAAGATACTCAGCTGAGCATTCAGGTGCCATTCTTGCTCTGGAGTTACCCCTCTTTGGAACAAATGCTGGAGATTGAGAGGGGATGATATCCCATGATCCGAGTAGGCGCAGGCCTTTATCTAGGGATAGTGAAAATGGTTATAGGTGTCCTAGGATGGCCCACAGGACCCAATAAAATAAGCCATTGTGCCATGTCCTAAATTAGCATTTAGAATGAAAGTATAAAGACAATGGACTTTATCGGCACATACAAAGGTAATGTAAAAAATAGAATCTTATTGATCTACATTAAAAGGAGATCACCATACAAAGAGGTGCTCACATAAACAAGATTAAGAACATATCAAGCAGCACATGTGGTCCCCGTTGGGGCTAAAAATACCATTAATACAATGCACAACATTGATTCGTAACCCAAATAATGAGTTCCTACTATTGGGAGTCCACTTGACTGTCTTGGTGTTGGTAAGTCGCTCTATATGTTTCGCGACGCTCAGGTCGCTTTCTCAGTTAACCACTACAAAACTCTAGTGCAATAAAAAGGCAGTCATTCACTTGCATTAACAGAGACCTGTACACTTTCCCTCAGGGACCACCCGGATTCTCAGTGTCCCAATCGAAATCCCATCTGCATTTGCCAGGTGTGGGGACACACACGTAACTAAATATAATGTATTTATGTTCACGGTACAACACAGGGACATGAAAGCTAATATATATATATGTGTGTGTGTTTTTCCTATGTAAGCGACTTTAGATTTGCTTAGTTCAATTCTTACCTATGTGAAATTAAATGGCCTGCTATTCTTGAGTTGCATATGGTAACATATGGCAGCATAAGTGGCCTCACCAACTGATGGTTAATGTTGGGGTATCCTGAAAAATGGAACCCACCAGTTAGTCCATAATAATAGTGGAATAATGTATACCGTAGTACAATTAACAATGAAAGTGAAGCAAAAGTAGGGATCTAGAGTAACCTACCTCCTGAGTTGGATATGTCCATATATTGACTATTAACCAACAACGAACCGCCCCTGTGATATAGCCAAAGACGCAGGGACCTAAGGTGAAAGTAGGTATTGATACAGTGCATATCTAGGAGGTTCTAACATAATTAGGCTAGATTGTATGAAAACATACAGAAGTACCTGGGTAATGACCAGGAGGAGGGAGTTAGGACTGCTGTCCACCGACCGGGTCTGCTGGGCAGGACTAAGCCCGATCTACGCTGAGGGACCCTGGGTGGATATATATAGCTATGTACAAAGAGACCTAGGTGAGAGCAAGTATTGATAAAGTACATATCCAAAGATTCTAACATAGATGCACTGAATTGTATAAGACGTACGCAAATATACCTGGGTAGTGACCAGGAGGAAGGCAATGGAACTGCTGTCCACCGACCGGGTCTGCTGGGCAGGACTAAGCCCGATCTACGCTGAGGGACCCTGGGTGGATATATATAGCTATGTACAAAGAGACCTAGGTGAGAGCAAGTATTGATAAAGTACATATCCAAAGATTCTAACATAGATGCACTGAATTGTATAAGACGTACGCAAATATACCTGGGTAGTGACCAGGAGGAAGGCAATGGAACTGCTGTCCACCGACCGGGTCTGCTGGGCAGGACTAAGCCCGATCTACGCTGAGGGACCCTGGGTGGATATATATAGCTATGTACAAAGAGACCTAGGTGAGAGCAAGTATTGATAAAGTACATATCCAAAGATTCTAACATAGATGCACTGAATTGTATAAGACGTACGCAAATATACCTGGGTAGTGACCAGGAGGAAGGCAATGGAACTACTGTCCACCGATAGGGTCTGCCGGGCAGAACTAAGCCCAATCCATGCTAGGAGGCCGTGGGTGGATATATATAAAAAATTCAGTAAGGTGCCATAACTCCAGAAAAAACAACACTGTGCATGCAACAAGTAGCTACCTTGTGTGAGTGGTAGAGCGAAGAAGGTCCTTCATACTGGCCAGTACTGTCGGAGGGGTAGAGAGACATTGCTCCCTGTGGCGTCTAGCCACCAGTGTCTGCTCTCCCCCTTATGTATCTCCTGGCTGGAATCACACGTGAGAGGCATCTGACATCACCCAGCCTGGCTGTACCTCCTCTTCACATGCGCACATCAGACCGGAGACCCGGCACATCGGTCCTAAAGTCCTCCGTCCGGTGTGGCTGACAGAGGAGGCATATTGGAGACTGTCAGTCGCCAATCTCCGCTACACCAACAGGGGCAGGTGTGTCACTCCAACCCCAAAGGGGGCGGATGGAACCTCCGATCCCTGCCGATGTGCAGCTCGCACAATCTGGCTGCATGGAGTGAATGGTTGGACCGAGGCCCCCCAATGGTCAAGATGGTGCAGTGTATGATCCACTGCAAGCAAGGGGGACATACTGTATAAATTAAACACAATAGAGGGATAATAATAACAGCAACAACACACTATGTGACTCTGTTGTGGGGCTGGTGGGTCCCAATGGACAGGTCACAAAAGGGGGAAAACAATGGTAAGTTCCCCTGGGGTATTAGCCCTTATGGGGATGTGTGATAACACTTTAATGCCTCCTGATCTGTTCATAATACATACCTCATCCCTGAACACCCCCCCATTTTTAACCTGCACATAGCAAGAAGTATCAATGATTCAAATACACAGTATGCTATTACTGCTTAGCTATTAATCCAGACACATGGTGGCCTATAAAAATGGTTTATAGGAGACAATTTTGTTGATACCAGGGGGTTTATTAGCCTCCAGTCTCTCAATCCATATTGTCTCTCTTTGCAAGACCCGTTTATCCCAGTTGCCGCCACGTGGGTCCTGGGGCACCACCTCCAACACACAAAACTGCACGTAAGATGTGTCGAATTTGTGGTAGAGACCCAGGTGGAGGCTAACCAGGGTAAGCATTTTGGCAAATTGGGAGTAATAAATGTGATCATATATTCTTTGTTTAAATTTATGGATTGTTTTACCCACATAGTAGGCTCCACATCGGCATATCATAAGGTAAATGACCCCACGTGTTTCACAGTTGGCATGGAACCGTGGGCGAACATTTTCCCCATTGGGTAAAATAAATTGGGTATCCGTCGTGACCCATGGGCAGTATGTGCATTGGCCGCATGCATATACCCCTCTAGGTGGATTGGCACTATCTGTGTGTGGGCTATAAAGACTTGCCATGATTTTGTTGCCTATTGATGTGGCTCTTCGATAAATTATTTCAGGGGTGTCTCAAACGTATTTCGCCAAAATGGGGTCTTCACTAAGCATATGCCAATGTTGATGCAAACAGGCTCTAAGTTCACTGTGCTGGGCTGAGTATCTAGTAATGAATTTGGTTGTTTGAGTGGCTGAATTAGCCTTTCTTTTGGGGTATAGAAGGGTGTTTCGATTTTTTCTAAATGCTTTATTGTAGGTCTTCCTTAATAGGGTTTTACTGTAACCTCTCCATCGGAGGCGTGTACGTAATTCAGCTGCTTGAACGATAAAATCTGTGTCATGTGTACATTTATGTTGTAGTCGAACATACTGGGCATAAGGTATGCTGCGTATTAACGGTGCAGGATGCCCACTGTGCGTGGAGGATCGTATTTCCTGCAGTGTTTTTGCAGGATAGTTTTGTGCCTAGGCCATTGACCTTATCGTTGAAAATTTGCAAGTCCAAGAAGGGGAGAGTACTCTCATGCCAATTAACTGTAAACTTGAGATTAAAGTTATTGATATTCAGATGGTCCATTAGTGTATTAAGGGACTCAACAGTACCCGTCCAGACGAGGAATATGTCATCTATGTACCTGTACCAGCATAAGGCATGGTCCAGGTACTGACTATATCCCTCATCTAAGAAAATTTCCCATTCCCACCCCCCCAGGTACAGCTTGGCAATGCCCTGCACCTGGAGGTAGTGGGAACCAGAAAAAGTAAAAAAATTGTGTTGCAGAATAAATGCTAGGAGTTCCAGGATAAAGGCCCGAACTTCCATAAGGAACATCTGTACCACCTTAATTCCTAGATTGTGGGGTATGCTGGAATATAATGCTTCCAAGTCATTTGAAACTAGAATTGCCTCTGGGGGGATGGTAAGACCATCCAATCGTGTCAAGAGGTCCAGGGTATCCCTCACATATGATGGAAGTCTAGTGATGTGGGGCATGAGGAAAAAATCAACAAACTTGTCTGCATTATCAGTAATAGCACCTATGCCTGATATAATGGGCCTACCTGGGGGAGCTTGCACATTTTTTGAATTTTTGGAATGGAGTAAAATGTAGCTACCCTCGGATGTGGGGTATTAAGGAATTCAAATGTATCCTTGTCAATCAATACATTAGAATAAGTTGTAAAAATTGTCTAAACTGTTGCTCAAATTGTTGGGAAACCTCAACTTTGATTGGCTGATACCATTCCCTGTTTTTGAGAATGTCGAGGCACGTTGTTTCGTACTGTGAACCTGTCATCAGTACGATATTGCCTCCTTTGTTGGAGGGTTTAATAATTGTATCATGCCTCTTTTGTAATTGAGTAAGGGCTCGTTGTTGTTGTACATTGAGATTGGAGGGTGCTTCCGTAATGAGCATTCTCCTAATCTCACTGACCATTGCTATGAAGAAGGCTGAAATTTGAGGGTTGGTTGTAAGGCTGTACAGCCTCTCTTCTATCTGTAATTTGGTTAATATGGGATTGGCTAGAACTTGTTTGACTAAATTCACTATTTTCATCAAGTAGCCACATAAGGTCCCGTAGGGCCCTAAAATCCTGCATAGTAAAGCTCTTGATCTGTTCAGACAGTTCCTTTTCTTCCCTCATTCTTTTGCAGTCTTCATCAAAGATATAGCATAAAATGAACAAAGGTTGTCTCCTCAAGGTTGAGGAGACTAAGCGGTATTCCAGGGAGGAAAAGGGCCGTAAGCAATGCTCGTGAAAAAATATTGTATTTATTAAATATGTGGGTACAGGATAAAAATAGACTATAGCGGCTCAGGAAAACATATCAAATACACCATAGTTATAGGTCAGTTTTATGACAAACAAATAATGAGGTCTTTGATAACCTCATATTTGTCAATTTTGTTGGTTGGACAGAACATGAGACCTAATTTGAGAACGTTCAATTCCTCCTGGGACAGGGGATACGGTGTAAGGTTAATGACACTCAATTCATCCTGGCCACTGGGTTGGGTTGGGGTACCCCTAAAGGGATGACTGGACGTGCAATGTATGTATCAAGCGTGCCCTGTCTGTGGGCCTCAACCATAGGTGCTGGGGAGGTGTGATATTGTAGTGGAAAAGTATTCTGGGAAATGGAGGCACATGAGCCAATCCCTGTCGCCCCACTAGTATTGGGGTCATTGAAGTGTTGTGTCTGTGATTGTGAGCTGGCTTGCATCATTTCAAGGGCCTGTGCTGTGATAGGACCCATGTAATTGTGCTGCATGTGTGTGGCATTATGTTATCTTCCATCACCTTGTGTATGTCCACCACGTGACTGGTTGTGCTGTAAAGTAATATTTTGAGGTTTATCAGGTTTCCTTTTAGTGCTTGGCATTTGTGAATTACCACCACCATAATGCCCCCGCTTATCCTGTGAATGAGTGTTGGCCTGGCGTATGTTGCGAAGAAGGTCCCTGTGAAAAAGAAGAAGATGACATAAATGAGTCAGATTCAAACTCATACTCTGTAGGCCTCGGATTTCTGTATGGTGTATAGGGTCTCTGAGTATTCCTCAGGCCTCTACCCCTAGCTAGATAATCCCAGCGATAGGCATATCCCTCTTTGAAGGCTGCTCTTTCCTTAACCAGCTTGTCTTGCTTCTTAGAGATAATGTTTTTATTAATTTTGTCAAGGAACTCCTTGAGTTCCTGATTCTTCGCTTCAAATTGAGTATGGTTTTTAAATAGCCTCGAACTGTGTATTGAGTGTGACCTGTTCATCATCCAAATTTGTAGTGTCCAACTGATACTGCGCCAAAAGGAGCTGCATCAGTTCAACACTACACTTGTTCAGTGCATTCTCCCAAGAGTTTTTGAGCTCCGGTGTAGGATTTTTTATTGTGAGAAAAATTTGTATTCTCAGACCAATAGGACTGATGTTTTCCAGGGATGTGACAACATGGGAGTTGCCTTGTCAGTGGATCAGAATTTTGGTAGGAAACTTCCACTGATATCGGATTTCATTGTTCCTAAGTGTTATGTTGATGGTATTGAGATTTTTCCTCAGTTGCATGGTGTACTGCGACAATTCGGTGAAAAGCTGCAAGTTGTCATAAGGTTCTGGCAGCGTTTTCATCTTGTGGGACTAATGCACGATTTGTTCTTTCACGTGAAAGAAGAAGTGCATCCTGAGAAATATATCTTGGGGGAACTTGGGCAGGCTTCAGCAGGCGATGTATGCGGTCGATAATAATTTCAGTTGGGGTGAGATCAGGCAAAATAGAGGAGAACAGCGATTCAGCATAGGCCTTCAGCTCCTTTGTGTGGACAGACTCAGGAATGCCTCATATCTTGATATTATTGAGCTTGGATCTGTCCTCCAGGTGTGAGAGCTTCACCTTTAACCACTGATGATCATTGTCATGGACCTTGTGGGCATTGACCAGATTGTTAATAGTATCAGCATATCCCCCCATCTTTGTTTCAACGTGTGTCACTCTGCCCTCCACTGCCATTAATTCAGTGTTGATTTTCTGCATCCATGACATCATGTCAGAATGAAGTGTGCTCCTGTGGGAGATAAGCATGTCCTTTAGTGTGGTGTCTAACACTGGCTGATTGTTAGTGGGAAAGGAGTTGATGGGATCTGGAAGTTCCCTGGTGTCATCCTGGGATTCATGGTTAGAGCTCACCTCTGAATGCTGTTGTGAATGGTCAATCATACCGAATCTGGCTTTCTCCAGGCTCCCTGATAAAGGGCTTGCAAGCTAGGAGGCAGTATGATAGCATGGGTGTTTGTTGCTGTCTTGTCCTCCATTCCCAAAAGAAGAACTCATAGCCACCGAGTTGAAGGGGCTGGCACCCTCTTGTCCATGCTGAGGATGGGAGAAGAAAGCCATCAGATTTTTTGGTTTGTATGTGTCCTTTATTTTGCAGCACCTGTCGGTATCATGGACAGGGGTATTCCACCTTTAGTTGGTGCTGGTGATGTGCCCTGGAGGGTCATTATTTGCTGGCAATGTCCCGCTGTGCACCAGAGCTCACAAGTCAGCCATCCATCTCCGTCGGCAGCAAGCCCTTGTTGTTTTATTTAAATCAAGTAGAGATGAGCCAACGATATGGTCCGAACCTAGATTCATACCAAACATTGGCTGTTTCATACAGAAAATTATATTTATTTACCAGTTTCTATTTTTAGAAAAATACACACAGGCCCTTCCAAAGATTCCCTAAATATTTTGACTTTTTTAATAGAAGCCAGAAGGGAAATGCCATTTGATGGCAATGCAAAACAATTTTTGTAAAAACATCACTGCTCCTGCGCCAAATTAAATTTTTTACTTTTTTTGCATTGGTATACCTCAAGGTACTCTTTATGAGAGATTTACCCTCACTTCTTGTCTCTTGAAAAAGATGGCGTGATCCCCTTGCACCTCTCAGTTTCAAGTGAACAAGGAAATAGTGTTGCCTCCCTAATATAGAATGAAGTACCAAAGAAAAGGGCCCACAGGGATTTAAAGCAACACTAATTCCCAAAAAAAAGTATTAATTGGTAAAAAATATAGTTTATTGAAATAAGATTAAAAAATGTCTCACATAGAATGAGTGACCCCAAAGGTCACAATGCAAATTAATGAGTAACATATACAGTTGTGCATATACATGAACCATTCTTAACAATATACAAGTGTTGGAGTTATCAAACCCTCAGGCATATAGTGCGTCCTGGTATGTAGAGTTTGGCTCCATGTCCAACATGTTTCGAAGTTTTTTTGAAAACTATCTTATACTTCTTCTTCAGGCAGAAACACTGTATACTGTGGTTCTAAAATATAATTACAAAATATACATATTGAGAAAATTGTAACAATATCATAAAAAATATCAATTGATGCATAGTAAACAGAACAGCATAGACATACACAGACATAGTGGCAAGCTAACATCATGGATGCAAAATTGTTCCACAACTAGGTTGGTACTCACCCCAGTGCAATAAAAGCGGCTAGATCAAATCGCTCCAACCCAGTATGGTCCAAGAAACTTGGAGAAAATTCAACAGGAAAAGTACAAAAAAGGGGGGGTTGTTTCCGATGATCCCACAAGGTAAGTAGGGAGTGGTGGGTGGCAATCATGGGCAGCTGCGTCCAAGCTCCCCCCTCCTCAAATCTCCTCCCCTCCTCCACACGCGCCTCCAAACCAAACCAAAAACTCCCACAAGAATCAAAAAAGGGGGACTAGCCCCTCCCCCACCATTATCTGCAAAGTACAAAAAATAGGGGAAATGAGAATATAATTCAACAGTAATAGAGGAGACTTCTAGAGCGGCTCTAGTATATAGACTGGCCGCTACTTACTTCCGATCTGGCCTGTTGCAACATGGATCCCGTAAGTGGATGTATGTCTCAAGGTCTAGAAGTAGCTGGCCGTGTTTGTTCAGAAAGCCAAGTGGATAAATCTAAATTAGAAAGATGTTCAGTGTTATGAAAAAGTATTTCCATAAAAAGAATGGAGTACCCCCTAAATTTATGGTGGAAAAGCAGAGACACAATGGTTGGTCACCTAGGGGCCACAACACCACTCAACTCGAAGGTTGAAGTCTATATAGCAGAAGCCCCTCCTCTATGGGAGGGGGGCCTATGGAGTGTGCGTATGTTGATTCCCCATTGGAGGGCCATGCGTGATCACAAGCATGTCCTCCAGTGGCCAATCATCTGCGGGCGCTGCAGGTCTATGGGGGCGGGAGCCGTCCCTAAGATTCCCCGCCAGAACGGCGTCCTACGCCGCCGCGAAGAAACAGTGGAAAACCACGCGGACGCAGCCGCGTCCGACGTCATCCCGGCGCCGGCGCGCTGAGAGGCCACCGCCCATGTTGAACTAGGTCTGCAGAGGGCGCGGCCACATGATGCCTCACCTTGCTGCTAAGCAACAGGGAGGCCTACGCGCGCCGTGGGGAGTATGGAAAGGAAGGGGTGGGGAGAGAAGCCGGAGGAGAGAGGAAGGCAGAGCTGCAACACAACTCCCACGGCCACAATACAACAAATTACACTGGTCAAGGTTGAATATAGACTATGGTAATATAACACATAGCCACAACTGATATATGACCGACCGCTCTAACCCCTAAGCAGCACCAAGGCTATGGAACAAAGAATGCATCCATATACAGAGGCATATATATAGCCCAACTTGGATGAATCCAATGCACAAATTATCCACTCGGGTTTGATAACTCGAACACTTGTATATTGTTAAGAATAGTTCATGTATATGCACAACTGTATATGTTACTCATTAATTTGCATTGTGACCGTTGGGGTCACTCATTCTATGTGAGACATTTTTTAATCTTATTTCAATAAACTATATTTTTTACCAATTAATACTTTTTTTGGGGAATTAGTGTTGCTTTAAATCCCTGTGGGCCCTTTTCTTTGGTACTTCACTTCTTGTCTCAGTTCTACAGGCACACTGACAAGTTGTGGCTGCTCCAGGTCAGCCTGCTACATGTCCTCCCACTCTATCCTTATTCCATTGGGTGCAATGCCCACCTCATCAACTGAAATCCAGGGTGCCTAGAGTAACTTTCAATGGCTGCACTCCACAAAAATATTCACTTTATTAAAAAGCCTTATAAAACACACATGTACAGGAAAAAACACATACAGGGAGTGCATGGAAGAGTCAAAGTATTTAGTGTTAGTTTAGCGTTTACTCATGACTAGAGGGCAGAACTGGTCTCTGCCTCAATATAGCGGACCCTAAGCTGCCTGCAGCTGCAGTTAATCAATTTAACCCTCCACATAAACAACCAGCAAAGAACATCAAAAACAAGGTAACTAATAAAATCAAAACAAATAACCACATCTGTGCACCGCCACAAAGTGAAAAATAATGCATAATGGTCATACACAAAACATCATTCAAAAATAAATGAAAAAAAGAAGATAAATGGAAAAGGAACACAAAGTGGTATTAGACATATAACAATATATATATATATAATAAAATAATTTTTGTATGAGAACTCAAAACAATATCCAAAGATTTAATGACCTCATGATGGTATCCATTTGCAGAAAAACACAGGAGGTGGAGCACTATGTATGTTCAAATATGTGAATATATATCAGTGTATAAATTCATATATATATATATATATATATATATATATATTTATAATTTTATATAATTATCTTATAGGGCTGACCCTGTGAATACCACACAACACCAAAGACTCTATCCATATATCATAGATAATATGCAACTGGGAACCCAAATGAAAAAACATTATTTTAAAAGTAAAAAATGAAAAAAGTAATAAAAAGACTTAAAAAATAAAAAATCATGTACATGTGTGTTTTTATACAGCTTTTCAATAAATTTTATTATTTTTGTGGATTGCTGCCATCTGAAGTTACTCTACAGGGTTTTTTTCATCAGGTGCTTTGAATGTGTTATTCAGCTCCATATGCATATGCTCTTCCTTTATATGTGCATGCTTAGTTATCAGTCTTGACTTTAAATAATCAGCAAGGCAAACTGGAAATATCAGGGATTCTTCAGACATATATGAGTAGTGTGATTTAGTTAAAACTGATTTTGGCTCAATATTACCTATTTTGCTAAGCATACATGCTCAGTTTAGTTTTTTGTGTTTGTGTTTTTTATTATTTGATTGTTCTTTGCATACAGAGACTTTTTCTTAATTGTTTTAGTTTTTTTTTGGCTTTTTTCTTTAATAGAAACTGTAAAATAATAAGGCTAAAGAAGGGGTTGTTTTGGCAAAAGAACAGATCTAGTATATTGAAAAGAGCTTCTATAACCCTCAGAAGTCATTTAACATTTTTTCAAGTGTCCCTATTTATGCCATTATTTCTGAAAAATAATATAACATTTACATTTACTGTAAGCTTTGGTAACCCACACTCTGTGAATAGCACATGCAGTTTTGCAGAAATGTCTTTCTGTGAAGTCACATTTACTGCAAAACATTTCTTTTTTCATTGAAGGAACAGCATAAAGCAATGTTTCTTTAAAAGTTTGCTTTTCATCACAGTATAAACATGATCAATTGCAACATAAAGAGGAGTTTACACATTTCTAATAAAAAGTATGACTTTTTCTCAGTGAGTTATGCAAATGAGTTCCTTTTTAATAACATGACTTCAATGATGATTTTAATACATGTACAATTCAAATTATAGTCTAATGACCTGTGCGCACTTTGACCTGCTGAACTGAAGTTGACAGTCAATTATAGCTAAACTATTATGCCTGAATTTAAAGCACAAAGATTCAAACATTAGCTTCATTGACAGGCTGCCTTAATTTGGTTCATGCAATACAACAAACCTTCTACAAAATTCACCCTAGAGGGCTACAGAAGAGTGCTTAATGGTTTCCTACTTTTACAGTTCTATATAGAATTTAGGACAGAGCTTTTTTTATTTTATAATCTGATGAGTGATCTAATCAGGGACAGCTGCAGCATCAGAGTCCTACAGCTATTACATGTCAACTTGTATAAATGTAAACTGTTTCCACTCACTTTTTGGTGAACCTATTCAGATGCAGTGGACTATGCCTAAAAATATATATGATTTAGTTCAGTGATTATCATTGAATCAAATCTAATTTTTTAAATTGGAAAATAAAAATGCAGGGTTATTTAAAGGGCAAACACAATGTCAAAACATAAAATAGCAAAGGCTGATTTTTATTGTAATTATCTATGTGGTTGTTGTCTCTGGTTTGTATTTGCAGTAAAAATAACTTTAAACTGAACTGTAGTAAATGTATATTATAGTGAAAATAGCCCCAGGTTACAATCCTTGACAGGATTTTTATTTTGCCGCAGTGCTTTCAAGACTGGGGGACTTCACCTGCTCGGCTTTTGGCACCTCAGTGGGAGGCCACAGGTGCTTGTGCAGAGGTAGGGTCTCTCAGCAACATAGGTCACCAACCCTAATTGTGCTACTAAAAGCACCTGCATCCTTTGGATGCACCCTGTGAGGCAAGAGTTTTTTACCATTTCTGCAAACAAAACTGTACATGCTGTTTCTGTACCATTAACCAGTGGTTTTGAATGTGCAGTTCCCCACAGGGGCAGAAAAGAATGATTTGCATGGCTCTGCCCACTATTTTAAGATGCAATAAGGAAAACACCATTATTTTTGGACCTGTGATTAAAATGAGACCTTCCTTCTATTTAAGAAGCCTCTATTGTGGGAATTGGTACCTTTATGTCCACATCACCATAATGTGTCTGGTTGTCATGTTGTATTGGCCCATATGCACTACTTCATAGAAACCATTGTATCTATACATTGCACTGATGATGGGCAACTACCCAGAAACAGCTGTATGCAGTTTGAAATATTTAGCTCTATAATATTACACTGGTTACTAAAGTCTCCAGAGTTTCCAGGTTTTGGTGTGTTTGTCTAGAGCAGTGTTTCCCAACCCAGTCCTCAAGGCACACCAACAGGTCATGTTTTCAGGATTTCCCTCAGATGAAACAGCTGTGGTAATTACTAAGACAGTGAAACTGATCAAATCACCTGTGCAAAATAATGGAAATCCTGAAGACATGACCTGTTGGTGTGCCTTGAGGACTGGGTTGGGAAACACTGGTCTAGAGCATTGTCTAGCCTGGCCAACATAAGTTCTATAATTTACAAATCCCTTTGTATTTTTTTTTTAATGAGAAATGTTCGTTTTCATTTTAATGAAATCAAGCCTTGTGCTGCCATATGGATTTGAGCATTATATTATACATTTTTAGAAAATTCTTGAGAGTGGTATGGTCTTAATGACCCAAGAATTGGTTTTTAACCTATATTACAATAAAGAATGTTTATTTTAACAAGCATTTGTACATGTCTACCTCAGTGACAACCTCACATCCACTGTCCTGTCCCCCCATTGGGGTGTCTCTTTTTGGAATATGGATATGAGCCTATGAGTGGTCAGTCTGTTTATAGCAGGAGCTACATGAGGAAAAGGTAACCCTAGGAGGTACTGGGTAAAACCTGGGGGAAGAAGGCAAACTGTGATTTTAGAAGTTAAAACTTTGCCATCATGCCAAATGGTTTGATTTTAGAGCATGACCAAAAATGTGGTACATGCCTTACAAGATGTTCTGGTGTGTAGTACTAATAGAATAGGATTTTGAAATCATGTACCCCATACCTATTCACATGGGGGGGCGGGATCTGGGGGCCATCTTATTAAAATGGGCTTCCAGATTCCGATAAGCCCCCCGCCCGCAGACCCCCACAAGCACCAGCCAGGCTTGTGGGGAAGAGGCTCTTGACCCCTTCAACATGGGGACAAGGTGCTTTGAGGTGAGGGGGCAGAGATGCAACCTTTTACACACAGACTATTAAATTTATTTACTTATTAAAGGGGGCTTCCAGATTCCAATAAACCCCCTGCACACAGACTCCCACAACCACTGGCCAGGGTTGTGGGGATGAGGCCCATCTCCCCATCAACATGGGGACAAGGTGGTTTGGGGTGACCTCAAAGCATTCTCTCCATGTTGACGGCATGTGGCCTGGTATGGTGCGGAGGGGGGGGGTCACTCACTCATCCCCACCCCCTCCTGCCTTGCCAGGGCTGTGTGCGCGAATAAGGGTCTGGTTCGGATTTTGGGGGGACCCCACACCATTTTTTAAAAAATTTGGTGCGGGGTTCCCCTTAAAATTCCATACCAGACCTGAAGAGCCTGGTTTGGATTTTGGGGGGGACCCCACGTCATTTTTTTTTAAATTTTGGCGTGGGCCCTGCTGTTGTAAACTAGTTAAAAAATTGTGATAAAATCCCCCAGTCAAACCGGTAGCGAAAACTGGGCTTTGGGTGCTGCCATTGCCATAACACTGTAACCCCTTGCAGTTACTCTTGTTGGATGGAGGAACTGGGCCTGGTGCTGTAAATTAATTTACAAATTGTGACGAAAGCCCCCAGTCAAACAGGTGGCAAAAAATTGGGCCTTGGGTGCTGGCGGTGCCAGAACACTGTAACCCCTTGCAGTTATTCTTCTCCCTCCTTGAATGGGGGTGCGGGTTCTGCATGGTCTCTGTCAAATAAATTTGGCATAAGGTTCACAAAGTGCTTTTGAATCTCTGGTTTCCTGCTTAAGTTGCGCTTTAAGGGGGAGAATCTACTGATGGCCTGCTGCAAGTTAATAGGCAATCTCTCTCTTGGGAGATGAATAGGTAGGGGTGCTACCCAATTATTGGAGTCATCTTGAAAGAACTCCTTGTCCATTAATTTGATAAATTCTTTGTCTTCCATTGAAGGAGCCAGTCATCTTCACTGGTGATATTAACCACTGTAGAGCCGAGTTCTCATCATGAAAGGAAAAAGGGCTTGTGTTACCTGAGATACCATGTTGCCATTCATGGCTGGCTGTCTTCTCTTTCACTCAGTAGTGATGTGGGCATGGCTCGAAGTAAATGTTTCGGCCATTTGGCAGAACATTTGTCTTGAATGACGAAATGTTGGTAGGTCTCTTCATTTTGCCTAACAAACGTTGTCTATGATGACCCACCCTAGATCCATGTGCTGGGCAAATGGGGCCTCTGGGGTCCGCTGACTTGTTTGTGTACCTTGTGAACTCTTAGAATGTCTCTTCCTAACAGAAGAAGGATCTGAGCACCTTTGTCAAGTGGTGGTTTCTCATTTGCTATAACCTTCAGGTGAGGATGATGGTAGGCAGCAGCTGGAGTAGGGATTTCTTCCCTGTTAGCAGGTATCTGATTGCACTTAACAAGTGTAGGTAGGGGTAGTTGCAAGTTACCTTTGAGAGAAGATACCATGAGTCCATGAGCCCTTTTTCCAGAAACCTCTATAGTTCCACTACAGGTACCCAAGGTGTAAGGATAAATTTCGACTTTTATTTCAAATAGATCTAACCATTCTGATTTTGCAAGTGATATATTGCTCTGATTATAGATAGCAGTCTTTTCTGGTTGATCCTTGTGGTATATGTTCACCAAGCATATTTTAGCACAGGACTTATCACAGTGGTCTTGTCTGCAAACTTCAGTGCAGGATAAAGAAATTATAATGGAATTAGGCACCTGGTCTGTATTATCCCTGCCATGCGTTGACCTGGGAGGAGGTTTTGCAGGTTATGCAGAACTGGGATCAAGTGGATGGAGAGCTTGCACATGTTGTTCAGAGCAACACTCTATGCACTTGATGGGCATATTACAGTCCTTAGCAAAGTGTTCAGTAGAAGCACAGCACCTGAAACATACTTGAAATGTCTTTAAAGCTCCTTACGCTCTTCAAGAGGCTTTTTTCTAAAGCCGATACATTTTTTGAGGGGGTGTGGCTTCTTGTGAATGGGACACTCTTGGTTAGGTTTTTCAATCTTCCTACTCTGTTTGATTGCAGCCACAACTGTGGTAGGAGTGGGAAGGATGTCAGTCTTTTTCACGGATACTGGGCCTCTATGGTGCCTATAGTTGCCCTGAAGACTGGTGCTCTTAGGAAAGGGAGAGAAGAGACTGTACTCACTGTTGGTAACACTTAAATCGTTCTTGGTCTCTGCAATTTTCCTAATGAATTCACAGAAGAAAGAGAATGGAGGGAAGGAAACCTTGTTTTCACTTTTGTATGATGACCCTAGTGCAGACCATTTCTCTTGCAGACCATACGGGAGCTTGGATACGATTGGGTTTACCCCTCTTGCAGTGTCAAGGTAACTGAGTCCGGGTAGGTTTAGGTCTGCCTTGGCTAGCTGAAGCTCAAGGAGAAGGTCACTCTGGAACTCTTTGTTACCTGATATCTTTAGTAAAGTTTCCAGACGCATGAACAAAGTATTTTCTATAGCTTCTGGGCTGCCATAACTTTGCTCTAGTTGATCTCATGCAGCTGTGAGGCCTGCTACAGGATTTCCATGAAAACTGATCTTAATGGCTTAACACATGCAGCAGATAGAGGATCAAGCCATCTGATCAGCAGATCCAATTCTTTGGCAACTGTAATGCCAAGATCACTGATTGCGGTTCTGAAGGCACATTTCCAACTTCTGTAGTTCTCAGCTTGGTCATCAAAAATTGTAAGACCAGTCTTTGTGAGCTCTCTGCAAAGTATGTATCTCACAAACTCTGCTGTCTCGGTTGTCTCTGCCTTTATGCAAGACGTTGTTGGCTGAGCGGTGCTGATTGTGCTATCTTTGACATTGTTGTTAAAGAACACAGGTAAATATGGTGCAGCTGATGCATTCAGGTAAGTTGCTTGCTTGAAGTCAGTTGTTCCAATGGTATGTTGATTCGAGGCTGTACCAATGACAGGAGATTCATGACTTGCTTGCAGCTTTCTCTGATTCTCTGTGACATATGAAGGAAGGGTAGGTAGGCAAGCAGTAAAGACTAGTGTTGAGTGAACCCGGACTGTAAAGTTCGGGTCTGTACCGAACTTTGGGGTGTCCGTGACCCGGACCCGAACCCGGACTTTTCAAAAAAACGTCCAGGTTCGGGTCCGGGGTTCTGGTAATTTTACTAAAAGTTCTGAAAATTGCTGTAAAAAAGTCCAGGAAAGTCCTAGAGGTCTGCAAAAGAAAGGAAATGGGGGTAAGGGTGGGAAAAGTGCCCTACAAAGAAATGGGGACAGGGAAATAACTAAAAGCATTTTTAAAAAAATAATTTCATAAAAAATCAAAAATGGAGGTGGATGTGGACCATCTTCAAACTGTGTAAATTTTTACGAAAATCAATAAAGGGACAGGGGTAAAGAAACATCCCGTGAAAAGGGTGGGAATGGGGGTAAAGGAAAGAAAACGTCTGGAGATCCTGAAAGGACCTGAAAAAATGTCGTTAAAAGTCTTGAAAATCATTTTAATGGTCTTGGGGCCTGGGCTTGGACCTGCAAAAAAACTTTTCAGGCCCAAGCCCAGGCCCAGTGCCTGTGGGGTTTCAAGCCATGTCTGGGCTTGAAATGTCAGGCCCAAGTGAGTTGTGATCAGAAATGACGAACGGATGGATGGGAAGGAAGTATACAGTGTCTCTTAG
>BLSH010314019.1:111397-131186 GCA_018402905.1 Glandirana rugosa | reverse complement strand
TTTTAGTTAAAGTGTTACACACATTTTCCAGATGTTTGCAGAACAGTGATATGGGTTCGCCCGGTTTTAGTTAAAGTGTTACACACAGTTTCCAGATGCTTGCAGAACAGTGATATGGGATCACCCGGCTTATTTATACTTTTTTGACACAGTTTGAAGATGATTTTAGAACAGTGATATGGCTTCTACCGTTAATTAATACTTTTCAGACACAGTTTGAAGATGGTCCACATCCACCTCCATTTTTGATTTTTTTATGAAATTATTTTTTAAAAAATGCTTTTAGTTATTTCCCTGTCCCCATTTTTTTGTAGGGCACTTGTCCCACCCTTACCCCCATTTCCTTCCTTTTGCAGACCTCTAGGACTTTCCAGGACTTTTTTACAGCCATTTTTGTGCCTAAAAGTTCGGGTCCCCATTGATTTCAATGGGGTTCGGGGTCCGGGACAAAGTTCGGGTTCTGTCCGGACCCGAACTCGGACTTCGTCCCGAAGTTCCAGAAGTTCGCTCAACTCTAGTAAAGATACTTGAGCGATTTTGCATGCAGGAAGTTGCTGGAAGCTCTTTAACCTGATGCTTTGAAGTAGTCTCTGTGTTGTGAAGAGCATTGGGGACAATGGAGTGTACACTGCAGTGGCTTAGAACATAGTCTTTAGTGCATTTGAGGGGATATTCCATATCTGCTATGTTTAGGTTGATGCTGTCTTTCTCACTTGCACCTTCATCTGCACTGATAGTTTGCTCTAATATCCTTAGCTTTGCCATAGCTGCATCATGTTTACACTGTTCGTTTAAGATTTCTATTGCCACAGAAGATGCTCGGCGACACACCCGTGGACTTTATGCTCACGGCATCAGTATTTCCCCTTGCCAATCATAAGGTACAATGCGTGACCTCTCTCCCCACCAGATAATGTGGAACTTATACTCTCTGTTGACGAAGTCTCATTTTGTACAAGACCTACCTACTTATTCCGATTTGGTCTATGTTGAGAATATATGAGTATGTATTGTAACACCAGATGTTGTATCTGGACAAGTGACTGTATGCTGTGCAAGATTTTGTAAACTCAAACCTTCTTTTTTTCAATAAAATTTTTATGGAGAAAAAAAAAAAAAAAAAAAGATTTCTATTGCTGCTCTCTGAGTTTCCAACTCTGCTTTTTGATGTGCTGTCTGAGCTTCCAACTCTGCTCTTTGACGTGCTGACTGATTTTTCAACTCTACTTTTTGACGTGCTGTCTGAGCTTTTAACTCTGCACTTTGACGTGCTGACTGATTTTCCAACTCTGCTCTCTTTTCTGCGTATGCGACCTGCACCTTGCTGGCCTGTTGTCAATTCAGCTCTTAAGGCTTCATAATTCTACATTACTTTCCATGCTGGCTCAGAGTCTTGTGCTGGGGCTTCTGTGTGTTCACATTCAGAGCCACTCATGACACAGGCAGATAATGACTGAGTGATAAGCAGGCAGGATCTGTGTGCTGTAATATGACACCAGACAGCCTGGACTCAGGACATGAGGCTTACATGTGGGTCTCTTGTTCTTCCTTGCAATGAGGACAATAAATTGTATCTGTATCAGTATTGTCATGCAGAAATCTTGTAATTAGGCTGTGAAACTCTGTTTTTCTACTGTTCTGACTCAACTACTAGGCCATAAATGTTATCTCCAGCGACATATAGGGATTACACTGACCTGGTGATCTTTTTATCCCGAGCATCAATTCAGACAGTTTAACTCGATGCAGGAGACAGACGATGAAGCCTTTTGAATGTTCTGTTTAATGAAGGATATTCATAGGTAGAAGATCAATGGGTTGTTAGCCACATGAAGATGTATACAGCATGCCAGAATATTCAGTAATGAAACCAGAAAGAAGAAAGGGGAGGGGATATACAGAAGTATGGTGAGAGAGAGGATTCAGCTTAAACAGAGGAAGACAGCTTAAAGACACAGAGCAATAGTAAACCAAATAGAGTAACACTGATGAAATGATAATAAATCACATAATGTAACAAAACAATAGTTTGTGCACTGTATTGCACAGTAACAATTAGAGTTGGAATTATGCGTGTTTTTGATTTATGCACTTTATTTAGTTAAGGTTGCAATTGAGGGAGGTGCATTGTAGCACAGTTCCATGTATATGGTGTCACTGAAGGGAATGTATATTATTGTGGTGGTTTACAGTATTGCAGGTGTCACACCATATTGTTTTTATATACATGTCCAACCCCCCCTCCCCCCATGCCATTTGGTTCACAATCCCCTGAGTAGTAGCCTAGGAAATGGCCAGTGTTCTTTTTATCTTTTTATACATTTTCCACAATGTAAATATATGTTTATCTATTGTTATTTTTATGCTTCCCTTCCTCTCTGATATCACCAAGACACTATTAGCTATGTTTCAGTATATGCATATATATCTGTGATTTTACACACCTTTTACCCCTTTTTCTTTTTCTTCCACCTTCTCATTCCCCTCTCCCCTCCTTCTACCCTTCTCATTTTTTACACTCCATCTTTAATGGACAGATACTTATCCCTTTCTTTTCTCCCTAATTAAATAATCACTTTCTCTAATCCAAGTTACCTGGTGATGAGAGCAAAGGACCTCGGAGAGCAAAGGGCCATTTCAAACACTCCTTCAGTCAAGTCTACTGAGTCCAACAGCACCCTCTCTCTTAATTTTTAATATAACTGGAGGTGAGTTGTCTCCCACAACCTATATTATTAATTTCTCAATCTTTAACTTACTAGGTCTACATAAATCATGGTTTTCTTAAATGCCAACCACACGATTATATTAAAAAAAAAACTGAAATGAATCCTTGAGCATGTGCAGTAATTCTTCTATCAAACATAAATAATCAACTTTCATAATCCATATCTTTAAAGTTGGGATATCCTGTGAGTTCCAATATTTTGTTATAAGCCCTTTATCTGCATTTAATAAGTGAGGAATTGGTGATCTATTATACTGTGCCACTGAAGTGTCTGTATTACGGAAAAAAAACATGTCCAAGGTTCCATGAGCATGCTTATTCCTACTTTACCACAAATATTTTGTGTAATTTCTTCCTAAAACATTTATATTTTAGGACAGCTCCACCAAATGTGTGCTACTATGCCTCAGAGGTTACAACCCCTCCAATAGAGCAGTGATTTTCCTTACTGAAATTTATGGGTACTTATTTGGGTTATGTAAACATGCTGAAAGTTTGTAGTCTGTTTCAGATATTTTAAGATCTATTGATGAAAAATATGACAAATTCAATAATTTTACTCTTTGTCTCTCATGAAGTGTTACCTCTAATTCTTGTTCTAATTTTTTTTGGTATGGTGGTTCTTTAGGTTCTGCCTGTGTTATAAGTATTTCAAATACAATGATTTAAACTAAATCGTGAATCAAATAATCTCTCTAAGGGGAATAAATTTCCTCCTGCACATATCGGCTGAGGCAGAGAGGCTATAAAATAGCATATCTGCCCATGTCTCTGTTCATCTAATGATGTGTATCCCCATTATTGTCGCAGTTCTTGTACAGTACAGGGTGGGCCATTTATATGGATACGCCTTAATAAAATGGGAATGGTTGGTGATATTAACTTCCTGTTTGTGGCACATTAGTATATGTGAGGGGGGAAACTTTTCAAGATGGGTGGTAACCATGGCAGCCATTTTGAAGTTGGCCATTTTGAATTAAACTTTTGTTTTTTCAATAGGAAGAGGGTCATGTGACACATCAAACTTATTGGGAATTTCACAAGAAAAACAATGGTGTGCTTGGTTTTAAAATAACTTTATTCTTTCATGAGTTATTTACAAGTTTCTGACCACTTATAAAATGTGTTCAATGTGCTGCCCATTGTGTTGGTTTGTCAATGCAACCCTCTTCTCCCACTCTTCACACACTGATAGCAACACCGCAGGAGAAATGCTAGCACAGGCTTCCAGTATCCATAGTTTCAGATGCTGCACATCTTGTATCTTCACAGCATATGGTTTTGTTTTTTTTATGGTTTTTATGGTCAGTAAAAACCAATACCGGGTGAGCTGCTCCTTGCAGGAGGTACCGCCATTCCTCCAAAGCCGACGTGATGGCCAGCAATTCCCTATCACCGACATCATAGTTCCAGCAAGATGGTGCACCACCACATTATGGGTGTCAGGTCTGAGCATTCCTAGATGAACAGTTTCCTGGAAAGTGGACTGGTCATCGTGGGCCAGTTGAATGGCCCCCAAGGTCTCCCAATCTGACCCCCTTATACTTTTATCTTTGGGGTCATCTGAAGGCAATTGTCTATGCTGTGAAGATACGAGATGTGCAGCACCTGAAACTACGGATACTGGAAACCTGTGCTAGCATTTCTCCTGCGGTGTTGCTATCAGTGTGTGAAGAGTGGGAGAAGAGGGTTGCATTGACAATCCAACACAATGGGCAGCACATTGAACACGTTTTATAAGTGGTCAGAAACTTGTAAATAACTCATGAAAGAATAAAGTTACGTTAAAACCAAGCACACCATTGTTTTTCTTGTGAAATTCCCAATAAGTTTAATGTGTCACATGACCCTCTTCCTATTGAAAAAACAAAAGTTGGATTCAAAATGGCCGCCATGGTCACCACCCATCTTGAAAAGTTTCCCCCCTCACATATACTAATGTGCCACAAACAGGAAGTTAATATCACCAACCATTCCCATTTTATTAAGGTGTATCCATATAAATGGCCCACCCTGTACATTACCTATTACCATTCATTACATTTTTTATAGGATACATACATACCCATACTTACAATGCATATAATGCCAATGGTCACCAATAGAAGATTGGATCAGGCAAAGGGAGGCATTAGATTTAGAAGACTGGTATGTAAAACAGAGATAACAATGGTTCAGTACCTGAACTTATAGATGCTTAACAGAAAAATTAATTGGTTAAGTAGTGTAGCGGTACCGCCGAAGGAGCTGCTAATGAAATTTATATTTGTTCCCGGGCCTCTGCTTTTCAACCCTAAATAACTGTCCCAACCCCTCTGGCACACCCAACAACAGTGTAATTGCAGTGCACAGTAAAACAGACACAAATGTAGTGAACAGGAAGTTTGTTTACTGAGAGACTACCCACATCAAAAAAACTTTATACTGATATTCAAATGTCAAAATGGCAGACCTCAAAATAATACAATCAAATGGCTTAAATGACTTTAAAGTGGCCTATGCACTCAGGCATAAAGGGGAACTGATCTGACTTGACAACAGGCAATCCGTTTCCCTCAAATACTGAAATCCCAGGCCTAGGCAATGAACATGTGAGGTTACAGATCTCATATCACTGAATAACTGATACCAGGAAAGTAACAATGAGAGTCCTCACAATGGAAATATCCAAGATCTTTGCCTGGCATTGGTGCACTTGGTGTCCTGTTGAGCAGGATTAACAAAGGCTACTTGTAAGTATCCTGGTAGGCAAAGTGAGATGTAGTGACTATTCAGCAGGGTGTGAGTGTTCCTATCAATGTGGGCACTGTACTGTGTCTTTAAGGATGGGCAAAATGCCCACTCACCCGTCCTACGACCAAAGGATCAAGTCCAATTGGCCCCCTTGTAGCTGGATTGGCCCACATCCTCAGGAACACCTGGGGAGGTACTCTGGGATCCCTCTCAGATAGGATGTCCATCACCGTCCGATCCCTGGAGCTGTGGCAGGATCAGCACACCGACCTCTGGAGCTGTGGTTGGATGGTTCCCCTCTGTGATTAACAGCAGCCTCTCTGGTCACATCTGTCTCCTTCTCCCCCTCATGGAGAACTCCCCAGCCTTCCAAAATGGAGTCCTTAGCCAGCCCTCTGCTTTTGCAGAGCCCCCTGGGATTTGTAGTTCTGTGCCTTTAAAAGTCAATGGGACAGCTCTCTCAGGGGACTTCATATTTCAGAGTCCTTTGCGGCTTCCAGGAATCCCTCTGGTCCTGCTGCTTGTAAAAGCCTCCTTCATTGGCTGCTGATTGTTCTGATGTACATAGAAGCATACCAAGGAAACCAGTGTAATCCAATCCTCCTGTGTCTCTGTACACAGCTTACATTGAGTTCAGTCTGCAAAGCAAAGGGGGGGGGATTTCACCCAGGGGCTGACAGGCACATCTCTCCCTACCAAAAGAGCCCGTGCATCTACAGTGGTCTCCCGGCAAAGTTCAGGAGCAACAGACAGCAAAGCGGACCCCTGCTACAGTAGTATAGAAGTCATGGGCTTAGTACATATGTTGTTTGATGTTGACATAAGATTCTTCAGCAGACATTTGTTCTATTCTTATATAGGTTATATAGTACTATGATTGTTCCCTTTTTGATTACTAAGTGATCATGTTTCTAAAGTCCTTAGTCCAGCAGGCCCACCTTCGTTGAGAGATGTTCTCATTTCCATGAATTTTTGCAAACATAATTTCCATTGTTGCATGTAAGTTTATGAAGTTAAGGGTTTTAGAGATGGAGGGAGGGTCTTCATATTTCCATGGGTTGGCTAGTGCTCTTCTGGCTGCTATTAGTGCATGAGTGATGAAGAGATCGAATTCTGGTTGCCACTTCTCCATTCCCAAGCCAAAGAGAGCAGTTTCTGGGGGTAGTGAATGTTGTAGTCCCGTAATAGAGGAGGTAAGGTTGCTTACTTCTTTCCAGAAAGGGGTGATGTCCGGGCAGTACCACCAGATATGGCTTACAGAGCCCAAGTGCCCATATTTCCTTCAGCATAATAGGGAGTGAGCACGTGTGTAAAGTTTTGCCAGCTTTTGAGGAGTGAGGTACTGCCTATGGAAATTTTTTTTAATTGTTTCCCAATGGGATATGTAGTGGAATGCCCGTCTGGGGTATTGGAGGGCTTTATACCATTGGTTTTCTGAGTATGAGATTCCTAGGTCTTGTTCCTAGGAGAGTATGGCTGGAAGTTTTTCTGAGGTTATGTTAGATTGTAGGGCTTCATATATTGTGGAGATCCCTTTTTTGGTTGTTTGGATAAAAGAGAGATAAGCGTATATTGGCTTTTTATGCTTGTCTTCCTTTAAGCGGAAAGGAGCTAGTAGGTGGCAAATTTGTAGGAATTTGTAAAAATCATTTCGATGGACATTGTAAGTTTCCACCAAGTCTTGAAATGAAAACAATTGTTGATCTTTATAGAGTTGGCCTATTGGTTCAATTCCAATGGCTTTCCCATTTGGAGATGTCGAGTTTGGGAATTATTAGGGATAGTAAGGAGATTGAGATGTTTGGGGCAATGCTTATGATGTGGGTGTACAGTCCTTGAAGTAGATATCCAGGTTTTAAGAGTGACTTGTGTCAGACCTAGGAAGGTCTTATTAAATTTGTTTGAGAGCTCTGAGGCTCCTAGTACTGCCTGTAAGTCTGTAGCAAGGGACTGTTGTTCTATTTGTGTCCATCTTTTTTTAATTGTCACTTTATAATATTTGGATAGTTCCAGTGCTCCTAGACCAGCTTGTGTCAGAAATCAACAGCTGTTAGTCCTGTAAATTGGACTGAAACGTCCATGCCTGTGCGCAGGTGTGCACGGGAGCGTGCTGGCATTGGCACCAAACGGCCTATTTAAACGGGCAGCACCTTGCAACAAGTGCTGTCCATTCTACAGCATTTAGTGTGTGCCTGATTTTCCTGATTACCTGTTCCTGTATCCTGTGACCCGACTTGCCTGACCTTGTCTGTTATCTGTCTGCATTGACCCCCGGCTACCCATTACCACTCTTCTGCCTGACCCCTTGCACCGCTGCTGCCAGCCCTCTGACGAACCTTGCTTGGACTTTGACTACTCTTCTGCCTACTCCTTCTGTACCTTGCACCGCCAGCCAGTTTCTGACCCAGCCTGTACCACCACTCTACTTCTCTGCATGAGCCACAGTGGGACACCTCACACTACCATCAGTGACCAGTCCAGCCCTCGTGACATCCTGCACTCCCAAGCCACCTGTCTGCTCTATCAGGGGTTCCCGAATCAGGGTCGTAAGAGTGGTTGCTCCCTGCACAAGCTAGACTCCACCACCAGGGGCGTGATAGCTTGTGTGGTCGGGGCGTACATGTTTTCTTTTCTGACTCTTGATTTTTTGCCTCCCCATATGAACAAGTTTATCATTTTTTGAGGAATTGTTCTGAAAAAATATATGTGGGGGGGAAGGAACATTTTGGTCAATGCTATTTTTCCTACCCATGATGTTGTGGCTGTTGAGAGAGTTTTAGTCAGTTCGGAGATTTTGCTGAGTAAGTTGGTGTAGTTTCCTTTGAAGATCTGGTTTCCTGAGGATTTTAGGTTTTTTGTTTTAGTTTTTTTTTGTTAGGATGTTAGTTTTATGCCTACATAATTTTTTGGGAGGAGTGTACCCAAGAGAAGGAGGAGATCGTCAAGATTTGTTTTTGTTTGGAGGTAGAGAGATGTATAGGAAGCATGAACGATTTAGAGTCATTGACCTTGTACAGTGAGATCGTTCAAAACACGTTCAGTAGTTTTTGAATAGCTGTGACAGGGGAAGCAGGGTCGGTCAGGACTAGGAGGATATCGTCCACGTACAATCCTATTTTGTGTTGTTCCGAACCAATTTTAGTCCTTTGATTGTGGCATTGGAGCGTATAGCTTCTGCTAGGGGTTCAATGATTAGGGCAAATATGATAGGAGTTAAAGGACACCCCTGTCTTGTCCCGTTACCCATGTCGAATGGGTCTGACATCATGCCGGAGATCCAGACCTTGGCGCTGGGGTTGGAGTATAGTGCTAGTATTGCCTGACCAAAGGTGTCTGTGAGGCCAAATTTGATTAGCACTTGCTTTAGATAACCCCAGTGTACTATGTTAAATGCCTTCTCTGCATCCAAAGATAGGAGCAGAGAAGGCGTTTGGTAATGTTTGGCCCATTGAACCCCATGTTCCCCATGTCGAATGGGTCTGACATCATGCCGGAGATCCAGACCTTGGCGCTGGGGTTGGAGTATAGTGCTAGTATTGCCTGACCAAAGGTGTCTGTGAGGCCAAATTTGATTAGCACTTGCTTTAGATAACCCCAGTGTACTATGTTAAATGCCTTCTCTGCATCCAAAGATAGGAGCAGAGAAGGCGTTTGGTAATGTTTGGCCCATTGAATCAGGTCTATGAATCTTCTTGTGTTATCTGGGGCTTGGCGACCATTTATAAATCTGACTTGGTTTGGGTGAATCAGGGATGAGATGAGGGGTTGTAATCGGTTAGCTATCAGTTTGGCGTACATTTTGATCTCACTATTAAGAAACAATATTGATCTAAAATTTGCAGGGTCTGTTGGTGGTTTCCCAGGTTTAGGTATGGCTATGATTAGTGCTTCCAGAAATTCTTTAGGGAATGTTCCTGTTTCTGCTGCTTTGTTGGCTACAGCGCCAAGGTGGAGGGCTAGGATGTCGGCGAAGGATCTATAATCTTCATTGCTGTACCCGTCTGGTCTGGGAGATTTATTTGCTGGTAGGGATTTGATGGCCTTATGAACCTTATCTGTCTGGAATGGTGCTGATAAAGAAGTTTGTTGGGATGGGGTTAGTGAGGGCAGTTTAATTGTATCCAAGAATGCTTTTATTTGCTCTTCTGTTGGAGGTTGGTAGTCTGTTTTGGTTTGAAGGTTGTATGTTTTTTTGGGTCTGTAAGTGACAAAACATTGGGTTTCCTTATTGTTCTGTTTATTTGTCTAGCTGGGAGGGTGCCTGCTTTGTTAGCTTAAGTGTAGAAGTTGAGCTTGGCTCTCTTAAATGTATATTCATATTGTTTAGTAAGGCAGTTAGTTAGAGTTTGTCTCCGTTTGTCTAAGGGTCCTTTCACACATGCGGAGCCCGTTTTGACAGGCTCCGCTGCTGAGCAGGGATCCATCCGTTGATCCCCGCTGAGCCGACGGATGACAGGACAGTGCAGAGACTGACCTGTCAGAGCTCCATTCTCCTCTATGGAGAATCGGATGAGCACGGACCGTCTGTCCGTACTCATCCGATCTGATCCGCCAGGAAAATAGGGCTTCCATCCGTCTGTTTCTGGCGGATTGGAGCGGATCGGGTGTCAGCGGACATGTCTCCGCTGACATCCGCCGCTCCATAGAGCAAAATGGAGCGTCCGTTTGGGTCTGCCTGAAAAACTGACAGGCAGACCCAAACGGACCGAATGTGTGAAAGAGCCCTAAGGCTACTTTCACACTGGAGCGTTTTACAGACGCTATTTAGCTAAAAATAGCGTCTGTAAAGCGCCTCAAAAGTCCCCCCCCATCCACCCCAATGTGAAAGCCCTGAGTGCTTTCACACTGGGGCGGTGCGCTAGCAGGACGTTACAAAAAGTCCTGCAAGCAGCATCTTTGGGGCGGTGAGGGGAGCGGTAATTTACCGCTCCTCTACCGCCCCTGCCATTGAAATGAATGGCAAGCGCTGCCGAAGCGGCTGCACGCTGCCGAAGCGGCTGCACACCGCCTTAGTAGTGCTGAGTGCCGGCACTTTTAACCCCATTTTAACCCCTTGTGGGGGGGTTAAAAGTGCCACACACCCGCCTGCATAGCGGCGCCATAGCGCCGCTATAACAGTGCTAAATCCCCGCTGAGACTAGCGGTATTTTAGCGCTACCGCCTGCCAGCCCCAGTGTGGCCTTAGGCCCCTTTCACACACACGGACCGTTTGTCCGTTTTTCATCCATCCTTTGATGGATGAAAAACGGACATCAATGCATCTCTATGGAAAAACGGATGACAACTGATGATAATTCATTTGCATCCGTTTTCATCTGCTTCCGTCAGCATCCATTTTTTTGAACGGATGAAAGTCCTATTTTTCATCCGCCAAAAAAACGGATCGGACGATAAACGGATGTAAACTGACGAACGGTCAGTTTTTCATCTGTTTTTGCATTGGTAGTGGATGTAAAAAAAAACTGATGAAAAACTGATGACCACAGATGAAAAAACGGATGAAAAAAAACGGATGAAAAAACTGATGAAAAACAGATGAACTGATAAACTGATGAACTGATGAACGGTCCGTGTGTGTGAAAGGACCCTTAGGGTCCTTTCACACATACATTTTGGCCCCTTTCACACATACGGACCGTTTGTCCGTTTTTCATCCATCCGTTGACGGATGAAAAACGGACATTAATGCAACTCTATGGAAAAACTGATGACAACTGATGATCAGCTATTGTCATCAGTTTTCATCCGCTTCCGTCAGCATCCGTTTTTTTGAACGGATGAAATTCCTACTTTTCATCCGTCAAAAAAACGGATCGGACGAAAAACGGATGTAAACTGACGAACGGTCAGTTTTTCATCCGTTTTTGCATTGGTAGTGAATGTAAAAAAAAACTGATGAAAAACTGATGACCACTGATGAAAAACGGATGAAAAAACTGATGAAAAACTGATGACAACTGATGAAAAACGGATGAAAAAACGGATGAAAAACTGATGAACTGATGAACTGATAAACTGATGAACTGATGAACGGTCCGTGTGTGTGAAAGGACCCTTAATCCATTCAGTCACGTCAAAACGGATGAAGTATCCATCAGTTTTTCATCCATTTTTCATCAGTGCTCATCAGTTTTTCATCAGTTTTTTCATCAGTTTACATCAGTTTTTCATCAGTTTTTTCATCCGTGGTCATCAGTTTTTCATCAGTTTTTTTTGCATCCACTACCAATGCAAAAACGGATGGAAAACGGACCATTCGTCAGTTTACATCCATTTTTCGTCCGATCCGTTTTTTTGACGGATGAAAAATAGGGCTTTCATCCGTTCAAAAAAACTGATGTTGACAGAAGCGGATGAAAACAGATGCAAAGTAATGATCATCAGTTGTCATCCGTTTTTCCATAGAGATGCTTTGATGTCCATTTTTCATCCATCAACGGATAGATGAAAAACGGACAAACGGTCCGTATGTGTGAAAGGAGCTTATTAGGCTGTGGCCGCAGTTATGTCTAGTGAGGATTTATGTTGCTGCTCTAAGATCTGTATTTTTTCGCTAGCAGGTCTAATATCTCCTTGGATCTCCTCCTTTTCTCGTATGCATCTATTTTAATCAGAATCCCCCTCATGTAAGCTTTGTGTGAGTTCCATAAAGTAAATTTGTCTATGCCATCAGAGGTATTCATTTCGAAGAAGGCGTTTAATTCCCTCTTGATCTGTTCCCTGTATTTTGGGTTGGCAATTAGGGATTCATTTAAGCGCCAGATGGATGTGTTTTTCCTGAATGGTGTTTCAAATATCTGCATGGAGACTGGGGCATGATCTGACCATGTGATGGATCCAATTTCTATTTTGGATTTGTTTTGTAGTGTAATTTTATCAAGGAACAGATCAAGTCTAGGGTAACACTGTTGAGGTTTAGAGAAAAAAGTGTAGTCTCTTTCGCTACCATGCAGACATCTCCGATTGTCATAAAGATTAGTGTTGGAGAGGAATGGTATCAGGGAGGATGCACGTTTGCATGCTGTATTGGAGGAATCTATCAGGTGGAGTGTCATTAACCACTTCCTTACTGGGCACTAAAACCCCCCTCCTGCCCAGGCCAATTTTTGGCTTTCGGTGCTGTTGCATTTTGAATGACAATTGCGCGGTCGTGCCACTTTGTACCCAAACAAATCTTTTTTTACCACAAATATAGCTTTATTTTTGTGGTATTTGATCACCTTTGCGTCATTTCTGATTGCTGCTATAATCAAAAAAAGAGCAACAATTTTGCAAAAAAAAAAAAAAACAATATTTTCTTACTTTTTGCTATAATACAAATCCAAAAAAAAAAAAAAAAAAAAATATTCATCGGGTCTTGGCCGATATATATTCCTCTACATATTTTTGGTAAAATTGGCGTATATTGATTGGTTTGCGCAAAAGTTATCGTGTCTACAAACTATGGGAATTGATTTATGGCATTTTTATTATTTTTATTTTTTTCACTAGTAATGGCGGCGATCTGCGATTTTTATTGGGACTGCGATATTGCAGCGGTCATGTCAGACATTTTTTACACTTTTTTTGGGACCAATTTATACAGCGATCAGAAATTTAAATGTCCACTGATTACTGTATAAATGTCATTGGCAGTGAAGGGGTTAACACTAAGGGGACAGTGAAGGGGTTAACAGTGTTCCCTGGGTGTGTTCTAACTGGGGGGGGGAGTGGAGTGTTTGAAGGCAATAATAACGCCTTTGGACTTGGTGTCTGCATTCCCAAAAAAATATTGTGTTTTTTTGTTTGCAATGAGGGGGGTTGGACTGTTTGAAGTGAGTCTCTTGGACACAGAGAATGTCTGTGTGCAGTTGTGTTATTTCTTTCCAGAGGACAGACCTCTTGTAAGGGGAGTTTAAGCCTTTGGCGTTAATAGAAGTTATATTAACCATTGGACTGAGTGTTTGAGCTTGGAGATATCTGCTGGGAAGCCAATAGAGGGATAAAACATATTTTTAAAAAAGGTAATGTGGTACCATGACTGCAAAAATATGAATTCAACAATAGAGAACATAGCATAGAGTATTGAAAAAATCTGTAGTAACTTCAAAGTATATGGCTGGAATATTGTGTCAACTAGAGCGGTAACAGTGTGATATCTGCTTGGTAGATTCAGCATTCAGGGGGTGTAAAGTTCCACTTAAGATAGGGTAGGTGAACCACTTTCCTCTCAACTGGAAATAGGTTAATTTTAGGAAAGGATGTCTGCGTCCTTGGCAGTTGCTAGCTCCTGAGGAAGGGGCAGTCTCCCAAGTCTTTGAAATGTGTTGTGCTTGGTAACTCTTCATGTTGGGGGGAGGGAAGTTTATTTGTAGCCCCCACTGAGAGAGGTATTTTAGTTTATCCTGTATGTAACGAGGAGTTTTGTGGGGTGCCCCAGCTATATTTTATTTGTTGTACCCTTAGTGTTTCTGTTATGGGGTGGAATTCCCGTCTTCTAGCTGCAGTAGCTTGGGAGATATCTGCATAAATTGCAAACTTAGAAAATATGAGAGTTTTCAGCTTTCTTGTCGTAGACAAAGCATATCTTCTATGTGGAAAAAGCATATGCGAGCAATTACGTCTCTTGGTATTGAGGCTGGGAGAAAGCTATGTTTAACCAGACGGTGTGCCTGGTCTATTTGGAGGTCCTCTTTAGAGACTGGTGGCAGCATTCTTTTTAACAACACTTGTAGGTATCCTATGAGCTCAGGTTACATCACCGATTCGGTGATCCCCCTAATTTTTACATTGTTCCTGGGGGACCTATTCTCTAAGTCTGATATTTTATTTTTAAGTGTCTGTATTTCATGTGATTTATCCTGGTATGTGTCTACCATATCGTTACGCGCTGACACTAAATCTACTATTTTGGTTTCAAGATCATCAGTATGTAGTGTTGAGCGAACCCGGACTATAACGTTCGGGTCCGTACTGAACTTTCGGGTGTCCGGGACCCGGACCCGAACACGGACATTTCAAAAAACGTTCGGGTCCGGATCCGGGGTTCTGGTATTTTACTCCACGTGTTGAGAAGCTACAGGGCAGCCAATCAACAAGCTTTTCCGTTTCACTGGTTTGCCCTTAGAAGCCATCACAGCCATGCCAACTAATGGCATGGCTGTGATTGGCCAGTGCATCATGTGACCCAGCCTCTTTATAAGCTGGAGTCACTTGATGCTGCAGTCACATGCTCTTGGGTTAGCTGTAGGGAGAGGGAGCTGACTGCGTCAGGGAGAGATTAGAGACATTTTAACAACATCTGATCCTGCATCCTGAGATAGATTACTACTGCTGTGCTGTTGCTCTGAGGACAGATAGCATAAATTTGAGATTTCACATACCACTGCTTTGAGTTGCAGATCAAACGCTGCATAAAACAACGATCGCTACGATCATACTCAACGATCAGATTGTTGGAGGAATTTGAGATTTCAAATATTGCTGCTTTGAGTTGCAGATTGCAGATCAAACTCTGCCTAACACAACGATCGCTACGATCGTACACAACGATCAGATTGTGGGATCGTACACAACGATCAGATTGTGGGATCGTACACAACGCTCAGATTGTGGGAGTAATTTGAGATTTCACATACTGCTGCTTTGAGCGATCTGACTGCACTAGGTAGAGGGACAGATTATTGGTCAAAAATCATCTCCTAGTTCTAAATTTTTAGCTGCAGCTGTAAGTGACACATTATTGTTCAAAAATCATCTACTAGTTTATTTCATTTTAATTTATTTTCCCTATCCCCATTTTTTTGTAGGGCACTTGCCCCACTCTTACCCCCATTTTACTTCCTTTTGCAGCCCTCTAGCACTTGCCAGGACTTTGTTACAGCCATTTTTGTGCCTAAAAGTTCGGGTCCCCATTGACTTCAATGGGGTTCTGGGTCCGGGATAACGTTCGGGCAACGTTCGGAAGCCGAACCCGGACTTTTTCCCAAAGTTCGGACGGACCCGCAGAACCCGAACGTCCAGGTGTTCGCTCAATTCTATCAGTGTGTTCTGCAATGTGGTTAATCTGCTCTTGGTTGTGTCTGATTGCTCTGTCTATGTCGACTTGTATTCGCTGGTATAGAGACTGTAGCATATGTTTGAGTTCTGAGGCAGATGCAGGTTTGTCAGAGGCAGGGAATTCATCCAGGGGGTTATTATACACGTTGTCAGGCAGTGGTGTGAGTGCTGGGGAGAGGTTTAATTTTTTACTCCGCATATTTCCCTTCCTATATTTCTTTTTTGCGCCCCTTTTGCCACCAAAACTGCTTTATGTAGGCATTATGAACTTCCAAAATTATGTCCTGAGAATATTCTGATGCCTCCTTCAGTGTAAAGTAAGTGTCCAATTCTGAACTGATTTTTGTAAATAATTTAGCTTCCACAGCTATATTTACTTTGAGCATCACCTGTGCATGATCTGAAGGTGTAATTGGTGTAAATGAGAGAAAGTCTCAAAAGGAGAATATTGCTTGGACAGTGGTACTCTTTCCCATGCTCTATCTAAGCTCTATTCACTTTTAATTCTACCCCCAGAGGATTTCGCAATGCCCTATTTTGCAAAATGGGAAGCTGATTTGGGAAAGACTTTTACAGAGTCGCAAAAAAACTATTATGGTTAGATTTGCTTTGAAATCTTCAATTTGCCCAAAGATTCAGGAGAATAATTTCAAGATTTTGAAGTGCTATTATAGAGCCCCTTCAATTTTACATAAGTCTTTACTGCTACTTCATATAGGTGCTAGTGCTGCCAGGAGGAGCAGGGGACACTCCTACATGTTTTTCGGCCCTGCTCTAAGCTCAATCTTTACTGGAAAGAGGTCCACTGGATTGTTCAAAAATTCACAGATTAATCTGTTCCGGATGACCCGGCATTTTTTTGGCTACATGTCTACAGTATAACATCCAAAATCTGCAAAAGGTCAATCCTCTGCCACCTTCTGAATGCTGCCAAATCATGTATCCCCCTTAGGTGGAGGCATCCGCAGCCTCTGTTCATTGGATTTTGGCTTCACAAAGTTGAGGAGTTGAATTTGATGGAGGATCTCGTACTGATGACCCAACACAAACACAAGACGTTTGCCAAAATGTGAACTCTATGGAACATTATTGTATACTCTGATGAAGGAAAATCTCTTCTCGCTGCAAATCTCACTTGCTGCTAGATGCTGGCATCCCTTTTTAGCGCCGGCTGCATGTGTAATCCATCATTCCACCCCCCTTATTTCTCCCTTCTTTTTCCCTTCTTCCCCTCCTTCTTTTCCCTCCTTTTGGCCCTTTTTCTACCCCCCTGTTTTCTTTCCCTTCTCCCTCCTTTTCACATTTTCACCTTTCTTTCTCTTTCTGGTCTATCCACGAACAGTGAAAAATAGTACAGCAGTTCCCATCTTTACAATCACTATGAAGCTCTTAACTGTTTTACTTCCATGAGTCTCTGGCCTTAGGAGGAATCAATGCCTTCAGTGATTTCTTGGATAAGTGTACATTCCAGGGGGTTTTATTACACTTCATTGTACTTTGGGTGTACTTTCTCTGTCTTAATGCAAAGTTTTATGTTGTTGGAAACTTCTGTTTTATAAATAAAAAATTTAGGGGAAAAAAATGAGAGTCTAATAGCTGATGTTCTAGCAGAACATAATCAAATATTAAATACGAAACATGCACCGGTGAGAAATAAGTATAATTTTTTATTTCTGGGTGTTTAATCCTCCATGCATCAACTAATTGAAACTGATGCAGAGCTTTCTTAATTGACTGTTGAAACTCAATTTGTGAAATCTGTGAGGATGTATTTAACTGAGGGTCCAAATCAAAATTTAAATCCCCGGCAATAATTAATTTACATTCCTTAAACACCATTAATTTAATTAGTACCTTCTTTAAAAATGCTATTGGTCTATCTATTAGGACAATAAATGTTTGTAATTGTGCATTCCATATTGAATAGTGACCCTTTCAAGAAAATATATTGCCCCTCTGCATCACAGAATTGTTCCTTTACCAAAAATGACAATGTTTCTGTCCAGTCCTATGGCTATCCCTCTTGTTCTCTTTGATGTGGAGTTTCCGTAATATCATGTTGGAAAATACATTGAGGCTAACTTGACTTTGGACTTGTGTGTTATTTGTACCTCCTGTAAACAAATCATATTAGTTGAATAGTAATGCAGTTATTTTATGATATTATGTATTTTAGTACAGCACACAGATATGTCATATTATAAAATGGAGCCGGATCGGCAAATAACCCTGTAATATACGGTTTAGTGTCTCTATGTGTGAGAGATGAAAAAGGAAGAAAACAAAAAAAAGCATAAAAAAAAAATAAATCCCCCAATCCCACGAGTATTATACTTCACAGCACCTCTAGATGTTATGATAAGCACCCTCACAGGGGCATGTCGACATCTCTCAGTTGTTTGACCTATAGTGCGTCCATCTGGGCCCACCCACATGTGGACTCCTGCTGAAGGATCAATACTACTCCCATTAGTCTCCTACTGATACACAAATTGATCATTATTCCCATAAAAAAAGCAAAGGAATATTAATGATAATAACCTCTCCCCTGTTTGAACTCCATCATAAATCTAGTACAAAAAAAAATAGATATCATCTCATGCTCTCTGATAGAGCATTAACTTCATGTAATCTGCCAGAAATAAACGTAACCTTTAGAAGTCATTCTTCCCTTTTAACGTCTTTGTCTTCCATAGATTTATGTCCTGAATTTTCAAGTACAAGTCTAAGTAAATACAAGTTGAAAGAGACACTTCCCTAACATTAAATGGTCTCACCCGCAATCTACCTTCAGTGGGATCCTGTCTCCTTCACTTGACCCTTGCATCATTATTAACATTTTCTAACAAACACTTCATTGTCATCTCTCCTCTGACAGGAACCCTTCAATATTAGTTAAGTCTCTCCAACTTGGTAATGTAGGTACTGGGATATGTATTTTACAGTATTGCAGAACTCTTGTAAATCAGATGGAAACCTAAAAATCCCAACTGTCCTTCTTTTATCCCAATAAGGCATGCTGAAAAAACCTCCATCTATATTGCACTTTTGCTTCCCACAGCTGGTCCAATAAAGGTGTAAGCGCTCTTCTTCAGGCCAGAGTTCCAAGGTCAAAATCTGAAAAAACATGTTATGTGGCCTCGTCAAAATGCTAATAAATTTCTCAGCTTGTCTGAAATTAGGTTTTTATCTTCAGGGCAATGCAACTGTAAGAAAACATCTCTTGGGGTCTCCAATGATATTTTACACAGTCTTGCAATCCTATGGACCCTGCCCACTTTTGAAGGAATCTAGATATAGCCTTTCTGATGTGGGGGTGCAGTAAAAATGTCTGGGGGGGCAAAGAATGCAAGGTCAGCAGGGCATTGTATAGGAGTCAGTAGGACAGTGTAGAGGGTCAGCAGGACAGAGGATAGGGTCAGAAATATGAGGGCAGCTTACAGAGGCCATACGTTTGTAGCCTTACTGATGTGGGGGTGCAGTAAAAAATGTCAGGGAAGCAAAGAATGCAAGGTCAGCAGGGCATTGTATAGAAGTCAGTAGGGCAGTGTAGAGGGTCAGCAGGACAGTGGATAGGGTCAGCAATATGAGGGCAGCTTACAGAGGCCATAAGTTTGTAGGGCAGTGTGCAGGGGTTAGCAGGTCAAAAGGCAGCTGGGCAGTGTGCTGTGGGTTAGCAGAGCAGTGTGCATGGGGTCAGCAGGGCAGAGGATAATAGGTCAGCAGCGCAGTGTACTAGAGTCCATAGGGCAATGTACAAGAGGGCCAGTAGGGCAATAGATAGGAGTCAGCAGGGCAGAGGACTGGAGTCAACAGAGCAGATGACAGGGGTCAGCAGGGTGGAGAACAGGGGGTTATCAAGGCGGATGACAGGAGAAGTAGGGCAGGGCTCAGCAGGACAGTGGTCAGAAGGGCAGTGTACAGGGTTAAGCAGTTCAGAGTACAGGAGTCAGCAGGGCAGTGTACAGGGGTCCTTTGGCTTGTGTCGATACACGACACACCCCTCCTACTCTAGACGACTCACGAATTCGACACACACCTCTACTCTCCACTTCGAGACAAATCACAAGACGGTCGTCACCGGGACAGGAGAAGAGACGACTAGTGATAGAAGACGGGACGGATGAGGACAGTTGACTGGAGACAAGAGATGGGACGACTTGACATGGGACAAGACAACTGGGGACATGTGACGGGACGACTGAGGACATGAGACTTGACGAATTGGGACATGTGACGGGAAGACTGGTGACAGGACGACTCGGGACGGGATGAAGAGGACAGTAGGCG
>BLSH010314019.1:96304-106749 GCA_018402905.1 Glandirana rugosa | reverse complement strand
TATATATATATATATATATATATATACAGTCTAGTTCTCCCGACGTATGTTTCGTCTCTAGAGTTGAGTGAACCTGAACTGTAAAATTCGGGTTTGTACCGGACTTTAGGGTGTCCGTGTCCCGAACCCAGACGTTTGAGAAAAAGTCTGGGTTTGGGTTTGGGTATTTTTTCGCGCCTTTTGAATAGCTGCAGGGCAGCCAATCAACAAGCATTTCACTTGTTTGCCCTTAGAAGCCATCACAGCCATGCCTACTAATGGCATGGCTGTGATTGGCCAGTGCATCATGTGACCCAGCCTCTATATAAGCTGGAGTCACGTAGTGCTGCATGTCACATCATCTCATACTAGTGTAGGGAGAGGATCCTGCTGCTACTGTGAGTGAGAGATTAGCTTTTGAAAATCATCTCATACTAGTGTAGGGAGAGGATGCTGCTGCTGGTGTGAGGGACAGATTAGCTTTCGAAAATCATCTCATATTAGCGTAGGGAGAGGATGCTGCTGCTGGTGTGAGGGACAGATTAGCTTTAGAAAATCTGTTAAAAACAGCGATTTATTGGTGGGTGGGTGCTAGAGGAGATTTTTGTTTGCTAGATTACACTTTGTTTGCTAAGCAAAGTGCCTCATATGAATCCTAAGCAATTTTTCTGTTTGTTAGGTGGGCATTTGCAGCCATTTTTGCAATTGCAGTGCACTTGCAACTGCTTGTGTGTCAGGGACACTACTTTAATCATGTTCTGTTAGTTCAGTTGGCAACATTTTAAACACTGCTTTTACATTGCAGTTAGACAAATTAAATTTTTTTTTTTGCGCAAAATATTACATTTGAGGCCAGCGGGGCATTTCTTGCACAAAATTAAAAAGTGCATCTACATTGCTGGTTTAATAAAATATATATTCTAAATACTACATTTGCGGTCAGCGGTGCATTTCTTGCACAAAAATAAAAAGTGCGCCTACATTCCTGGTTTAAAAAAAGAATAATAATTTATTATTATTTTTTTTTTATTTTTAATAAATAGTGCTACATAGTACATTTACACCTTGATGTGCGTTTCTTGCACAAAATTGCCGGTTTAAAAAATAATATAAATTTGTGCTAAATAGTACATTTGCGTCCAGAATGAGGAGAGCGTCAAATAAGGGACGTGGTCATGGTCATGGTGCTGCTGGTGCTGCTGGTGTTGGTGGTGTTGGTGAAGCTCCTGTTGCAAGGAGAGGACGTGGTCGATCTGTGCCAGCTACACGCACAAGTGAAGCACCTTCCTCAGGTGCGAGTAGCCAACAGAACCTTCAATGTTATATGGTAGGCCCGAATGCCGCTCAATGAATGGTGAGGCCAGATCAAGTACAGGCGTTAGTAGATTGAGTGGCTGACAATGCCTCCAGTTCCTTCACATTGTCTCCCACCCGGTCCCTTGCTGAAAGCTCAGAGTTGGCACCTGAACACCATGGCCATCTGTCTTTCACCTCAGCCTCTTGTAAATCAGCCACGCAGTCTGAGCCCCAAGTCATGCAGCAGTCTCTTATGCTTTTTGATGACTCTGCTGGTGTGCTTTCCGTGGGCCATCCACATAGCGCTGCCCCAGAAGTGGAAGACATTGAGAGCACCGATGCCCAACCACTTTTGTTTCAGGATGAGGACATGGAAACACCACCACAGCACGTCTCTGATGATGACGAAACACAGGTGCCAACTGCTGCGGCTTTCTACAGCCTCCTCAACCTCCTACTCCACATCCACCTCCTCCTCCATTTTTTATTTTTTTTTATGTGATTTTAAGTTATTTCCCTATCCACATTTATTTGCAGAGCACTTGTCCTACTCTTACCCCCATTTTGCTTGCTTTTGCAGCCCTCTAGCCCTTTCCAGGACTTTTTTAGAGCCATTTTAGTGCCTAAAAGTTCGGGTCACCATTGACTTCAATGGGGTTCGGGGTCAAGTTCAGGTCAAATTCGGGGCCAAACTCAAACTTTTTCGCGAAGTTCGGCCAAACCCGCCGAACCCGAACATTCAGGTTTCCGCTCAACTCTAGTCATCTCCAGTAAACCATTGAAAACTCCCTGATACACTGGGGCATACTGTAAAACATACTGTATTTTTTATGTAAATAGAACCAGGATAAATTATTTCTGCCCAAATTCTACACAAAAAGTACTATACATGACACAGTAAATCTGCAAAATGCTAAGTAAGCTAATGATAACTTATAATATAATATATTTTGCAAATGGCCCTTTAATAATTTTATTTGCATAAAATAACTTATAAAGATTTTCAAAATCGACCAGGTACTTCAATTACGAACTAAACCAACACTATTTGCCTTAAAGTGATAGTAAAGTCAGTGTGCCCAACCCTGTTTAACACAGATCTGCTGCAATCCATATCACAAACTAACCACATATGCTATAGTGTCATTAGAGTGTCCTTCTCAAGATGCTGCCAAAGATGGCGCCATCTTTTGGGAATCCTCCTGATGTCGCTCCGAACCCTACTTCCGCCCTTCTGCTTCATCACCGCTGCAATCTCGCACATGCGCGGTAGGATGTAGCCAAGCCTAGTGACATGAAGGAAAGATAGGCTGAACTCTCACACGAGTAAGCTACTATGCCTGGGAGAAAGGACTACCTCAGCCTGGCATGTCACTATACACATTTACAGCGCAGTCATTGTCAATCAGTGTTCCAGAAATACTGTGCATGCGCGGATGGCGTAGTCACACGGGGAACAGGGCCAAATCTACTAAACGGTGCATTTCCAAAAGCAGCTAAAGGAATCTACATGTAAGTCTTTAATTAAAGTTTTAAATGGAGCTGAGTAAAGAAGTGGAGTTTACTACCACTTTAAAACATACAGTATAATGCCAGGAATTTTCAGGTTTTAAAAAGAATTCAGAAAAAATAGGAGGATACTATTTTTTTAGATTCCCATTTTAGTTCATAAAAATTGCAGGAAATGTATATTTTTGTTCTTAAAGTATAAAAAAATGAAGATATGGATTGTGTCACTCTCTGTAATATCTGTTGCTTTGTGTAAATCAATTTTTATATATTACTTTACAATACAAAATATAATGAGATTTAAAAGCATCAATCTGATCTTGAATATGCTGTTCAGTTTTGGACACAGGTTCATTAAAGGGATTTTGAGGAACTGGAGACAGTGCAGAGAAGGACAACTAAACTAATAAGGGGCATTCAAAATTAGTGTAACGGACTTATTACTCCCTGAAGAAGAGTGTTTTAAGGGACTATATAATTACCTTGTATAAACGCATAGTCTACTAAGTAAACTTGGTGCAAAGTGGTTCATTTTAAGGTTTCTTTACAGTAAAAGCTGTGAAAACATGGAATAGACTTTCACATGAGCTGGTGTGTTTATACACGCACAGAATATAACTGGTTATTAATATTTTTAAGTAATAATAACACTGTATATTGCTGATTCAGTTAATATCTAATTGCCCTAGGGTTCAAGAAGGGATTTAAGAGACTTTGAAATACTGCATATGCTGAGGCTGGGACACTGAAAGTTATTCATGTAAGACTGTGTTGTACTGGTGGGAAGATTTAGGCTGATTCTGCAGACAAAGTCTGTCACTTTTCTGTTTTGCTGATAAACAAAATGGATTTTAAGAGCCTTTAACCCTCGGATCCTGATAATATATAAATATTATAAATATAATAATATAAATATAATAATATATAAAATATATAAATATATACACAATTTTTTTGCCTTTCATTACTGAATGGGTTGTTTTACAAGGTGAGGATTTACATATACTTTAATGAATGTTTAGAGATTTATGCAAGGCTTCTTTTTTAATAGGATTGTTTTTAGGAAAATGAATTGATTGATATTTAAATGCTAATGCTAATATGCAAACACCAGAATGTTTGGCTGAATTCGAACCTGAAATGGACCAGAAGATGCACAGGACGTGTGAACCGGTTCCATACAGTGCAGGGTCACAATCTCCTGACATCCGAATTGGATGTGGGGAAACCTGCATCCAATTTGCAATAGTTTGAACCCAGCATAAAGTGTTTTAAAACAATACCAAACACTCCCATTACCACCCCCACCCAAAAAAATTATTATTTGACACCCTATTACAGGATTTGACACCCTAATACAGGACATTTATAAACCCTTCCTGCCCAGACCAATCTCATTTCTTGAGAACCTGAAATATCAGGAAAGTACAAATAGCCCCCCCCCCCCTCAAATTACTCCTTTTTGAAAAGTAGACAGTCCAGGGTATTTAGTAAGAGGCATGGTGAGTTTTTTGAAGTTGTAATTTTTTCCCACAATTCTTGGGAAAATTAAGAAATTATTATTATTATTTTTTTTTACACAAAATTGTCATAACAACACATTATTTCTCACACACAGCATATGCATACTTTCAATTACACCCCAAAATACATTCTGCTACTCTTCCCAAGTATGGCAATACCACATGTGTGAGACTTATTCACAGCCTGGCCACATAGAGAGGTCCAACATGCAGGGAGCACCGCCAGGCATTTTAAGAGCATAAATTACACATCTAATTTCCTAACGACCTATTACACTTTTGAAGGCCCTGGAGCACTAGGACAATGGAATTACCCACAAAATGACCCCACTTTGGAAAGCAAACACCCCAATGTATATTCTATGAGGCATTATGAGTCTTTTGAAGGGTTATTTTTTTCCCACAAGTCTTTGAAAATCGTGGAAATAAAATGAAAATGTTTTTATTTTTACATAAAGTGGTCAATTTATAAGATATTTCTAACACATAGCATGTACATAGCAAACATTACACCCCAAAATACATTCTGCAACTCATCCCGAGTATGGCAATACCACATGTGTGAGACTTTTACACAGCCTGACCACATACAGAGGTCCAACATTAAAGCAGTGCCTTCAGGCGTTCTAGGAACATAAATTACTCATCTAATTTCATTCCTACCTATCACACTTTTGAAGGTGCTGGAGAAACAGGACAGTGGAATTACCCACAAATGACCCTATTTTGTAAAGCAAACACCCCAATGTATATTTTATGAGGCATGGGCTGGTGACAGGTAGTCTGGTACTCTGCTGGGCTGGTAAAAGGTACTCAGGTACTCTGATGGGCTGGTGACAGGTACTCGGGTACTCTGATTGGCTGGTGACAGGTACTTGGGTACTTTGATGGGCTGGTGACAGGTACTCGGGTGCTCTGATGGGCTGGTGACAGGTACTCGGGTACTCTGATGGGCTGGTAACAGGTAGTCGGGAACTCTGATGGGCTGGTGACAGATATTCAGGGACCCTGATGGGCTGGTGACAGGTACTCAGGTACTATGATGGGCTGGTGAAAGGTACTCTGATGGGCTGGTGAAAGGTACTTGGGTACTCTAAGGGGTTGTGGCAGGTACTCGTGTACTCTTATAGGCTGGTGACGGGTACTCGGCTACTCTGAGGGGTTGTGACAGGTACTTGGGTACTCTAATGGGCTGGTGACATGTACTCAGGTTATCTGATCAGTTGGCGATGGGTACTCTGATGGGATGGTGACAGGTACTGAGGGACTCTGATGGGCTGGTGACAGGTACTCGGGTACTCTGCTGGGCTGGTGACAGATACTTGTTTACTCTGATGGCCTGGTGACAGGTACTTGGGTACTCTGGTGACTGGTGACAGGTACTTGGGTACTCAGATGGGCTGGTGAAAGGCAATTTGGTACTTAGATGGGCTGGTGACAGGTACTCGGGTACTCAGATGGGCTGGTGACAGGTACTTGGGTACTCCGATGGGCTAGTGACAGGTACTCTTAAGGGCTGGTGACAGGTACTCAGGTACTCTGATGGGCTGCTGACAGGTACTCTGGTACTCTGATGGGCTGGTGAGTACCTCAGGGTACTCTGAGGGGTTGTGACAGGTGCTTGGGTGCTCTAATGGGCTGGTGACAGGTACTCGGGTAATCTGAGTGGTTGGTGACAGGTACTCGGGTACTCTGATGGGATAGTGACAGGTACTCGGGTACTCTGATGGGGTGGTGACAGGTACTCGGATAGTCTGATGGGCTGGTGACAGGTACTCGGGTACCCTGGTGACTGGTGACAGGATCTTTGGTACTTAGATGGGCTGGTGACAGGTACTCGGGCACTCAGATGGGCTGGTGACAGGTATTTTGATGGGTTGGTGACAGGTACTTTGATGGGCTTGTGACAAGTATTTTGATGAGCTGGTGACAGATACTTTTTATGACTGGGGGCAATCGGTGTGCTTGGTGTATACTGTGAGCTTTTACCACAATGTCCTCCTCACGCACGATCAGAGAACCCGGTAACAGCTTGTTACCGCAGTTTGTGTACATTCTGTGACCGGCTGTGATTGGACACAGCCGGGCACATGGTAGAGAGCCAATTTCAATGTCTCTTTACCACAATCGGGGGTGGGCTGTGTCAGGGTGACAAGCCTCATCCCTGATTGCCCTAGGGGCACGCACAAGCTCCGTGCACAAGTACTGTGCATGTGACCGGCCATGATTGGACACAGCCGGTCATGTGGTTAAGAGACATTTTTTTATTAGCTCTTTACACTGATCAGGGATGGGTTGTGTCCGAGGGACACGCCTCATCCCAGATTGCCGCAATGCAGACCCCCCAGGGGCCCACAGGAATGGCAAGAACGGGAGGACATCATATGACGTCCACCCGGGATTGGAGAGCACCCTTGTCAGCGGCATTTTGCTATACGCCGGTAAGGAAGTGGTTAATATAACACTTTTTGTTTTGCAGAAGCATTTATATGATAATTGATCTCATTTTAATATATGCTTTGTTATATTAAACGTTTTTAGTTTTTATGGAACTTAGTTGTCTGTGTATTTCAGTAGGAAGCCCTTAAAGTCCCTGATTGTTAGGAATGATTTGTTCCTAAATGTGCTATCTGTTTTCCAAAATGTGGTCAGCTGTGGGTGCCCCAGGGCCTTCAAAAATGTGATTTATGTCCCTAGAACAACTGACGGTGACCTTGGATGTTGGGCCTTTGTATGTGGCCAGGAGGAGTAGCAGAATGTACTTTGTCATGTAAGTCTTGGTATTTACATGCTACGTGTTAGAAATATCTTATAAATGGACAACTTTGTGTAAAAAAAAAAAGTTTTCATTTTCTTTCCACATGTTCCGAAAATGTGTGGAAAAAATTACATGTTCAAAAGGCTCATTATGCCGCATAAAAAATAAGTTGGAGTATTTGCTTTCCAAAATGGGGTCATTTTGTGGGCGTTTCCACTGTCCTGTTACTCCGGTGGCCTCCAAAAATGTGATAGGTAGTCAGGAAATTAGACACATAAATTAATGCCCTTTCAAAGCCTGAATGTGCTCCTTGGATTTTTGGCCCCTCTGTGTGGGCTAGGCTGTGAAAAATTCTCACACATGTGGCATCCCATACTTGGAAAGAGTAGCAGAATGTGTTTCGGAGTGTAATTCTAAGTATGCATATGATATGTGTTAGAAATATCTTTTAATTGAACACTTTGTCTAAAAAAACACATTTTAATTTTCTTTCCTGCATTTTCCAAAAATATCATTTTGAAAAGACCTATCAATGCCTCTTAAAAAATACCTTGGAGTGTTTCCTTTTTAAAATGGGGTTATTTTTTGAGTGTTTCCACTATTCTTGTGCTCCAGGGCCTCCAACAATGTGATAGGTAGTCAGGAAATTAGATGTTTAATTTATGTGTAATTTATGTTTCTTGAAAGCCCAAAGGTGATTCTTGGATGTTGGGCCCCTCTATGTGGCTAGGCTGTATGTTATATGTTGACACATGTTGTATCTCCATATGCAGGAGACATAGCATAATGAATTTAGGGGTGTAATTCTAAGTATGCTTATGCTGTGTGTGAGACATAACTTGTTAACATGGAAACTTTGTGAAAGAGAAACAAATGTTACTTAATCTCTTAAGTTTCCAAAAAATTTGGAAAAAAATGCAACTTCAAAGAAAAATACCTTGAACTGATTACTTTACAAAAAGAGGTCATTTGGGGGGTAAGTGTACTGTCCTGGCATTTTAGGGCCTCAAGAAATGAGATAGGCAGTCAATACATCTGGATTTATTAATTTTCAAATATATAAACCATAGTTTGTAGACTCTATAGCTTACACACAGACTAAATAATGTACACTTATCTTGCTTATTTCTACTGTAGCAGAAGAAATGTAGCAGAATACATTTTGGAATAAATGTATGAAGAAAGATTATTAATTTGCAAAATTTTATAACAGAAACAAAGAAAATGTGTTTTTTTTTTGTTTTTATAGCAAAAAATAAAAAAACTGGTGTTGATTAACCACTTGTTTACTGGGCACTTATACTCTCTTCCTGCCCAGGCCAATTTTCAGCTTTCAGTGCTTCCGCACTTTGAATGACAGTTCCGCGGTCATGCAGCACTGCACTCAAACAAAACAGTCATCATTTTTTTTCACACAAATAGAGCTTTATTTGGTGGTATTTAATCACCACTGTTTTTTTTATTTCCTTGCTAAAGAAACAAAAAAAAACTGAAAATGTTGAAAAAAAAATATTTATTTTTCAGTTTGTTATAACATTTTGCAAACAAGTAATTTTTCTCCTTCACTGATGTACACTGATGAGGCTACACTGATGAGCACTGATAAGCTGCACTGATGGGCACGGATTATTATTATTATTATTATTATACAGGATTTATATAGTGCCAGCAGTTTGCGCAGCGCTTTACAAAAATGAAGGCAGGCAGTACAGTTACATCACAATTTGGTACAAAAGGAATCAGAGGGCCCTGCTCGTTAGAGCTTACAATCTAAGAGGGAGGGTCAATTGATACAAAAGGTAAAAGCTGTGGGGGATGAGCTCATGTAGAAAGAAAGAGTATTAGGTAGAAGCAGGATAGGCTTCTTTAAAGAGAAAAGTTTTCAGGGATCGTCTAAAGATGGATAGATTAGGAGACAGTCGGACGTCTGATGAGGCAGCACTGATAGGTGGCACTGATGGGCACTGATGAGATGGCACTGGTGGGCACTGATGAGATGGCACTGGTGGGCACTGATTGGCAGCACTGGTAAGCACTAATAGGTGGCATTGGTGGGCACTGATGGGCACTGGTAGGGGGCACTGGTGATGAGGCTCTGATCGGCAGCACTGATGGGCACTGATAGGTGGTACTGGTGGGCACTAATTGGCAGCACTGGTGGCCTCTGGTAGGTGGCACTGATGGGCACTGATGGGCACTGATAGGTGACACTGGTTGGCACTGATTAGCAGCACTGGCAGGCACAGATTGGCAGTGATGTCCCTGTAACAAAAGATGGTTATCGATTTTCTTCTATTCTTCTCATCCTGTTGTGAAAAAAAAAACAAAAAACAATAACAGGCTTCTGTTTACTTCCATGATCAGCTGACATTGGCTAACAGCTGATCACGTGTTAAAGGGCCGCTGTCATTGGCCCTTTACCCTATCCTGTGATCAGGAGAGTATTATGGGCTCGCCGATCACAGAGAGTGCTGGTCACTCGCCGCAGGGGGCACGCAAGCAGCGCAATAGTGAGAGGACATCTATGGTCGCCCTCCCAGCACTGGAAGCTTACGCTGTAGCCATCTTTCAGCTATAGTGTGGGCAGAAAGTGGTTAAAAACCACCAAAGAAAGCTCTATATGCCTCAAAAAATTATAAAAATTTCATTTGGGTACAGAGCTTTATGACTAAGTATTTGCCATTCAAACTGTGTCAGTGATGAAAACTTACAAATTGCTTGGGCAGGTAGGGGGTGAAAGTATATGGTATTAAGGTGGTTAAACATGTTAAGGTCAGTGCTCTGCATTTTTAACCAAACTGCGGAAGTCACATTTACTAAAAGTAAAATTAGACCACAAATGTCAGCCAAATGCATCCCTATAAGATATTATAAATATTAAAAAAAAATCACTAGTGTTGCCAAGTCACAAAAAAGTGAGCACGGTACTGTTATTCAGGCTATGCACTGTCACACTTACTCTTAGAGTAGGTGGTCAGGTAGTATAGGTGACTGCTGTGCTCTTCACCTATAGCAGCCCCCTTACTCATGATGATTTTAGAACACTAATATGGCTCCATGCGGCTGAAACAGGCTTTTCCCACACACTTTGAGATTTTAGTAGTACTCATTCCCCCGACGATATCCACTTCTCGTGTCGTCAGTGGATATGATGGACTGGTGGATGAGATTCTCATTCACACTGTCACGTATCGGACTTATTGTCATGGCACGAGTGAAAAAACACTGAACCGTTGTGATCACTAAAAAAAAATTATAAATATTATAGAATATCCCTACGTAAACCGACTGTAAACACCAGATTAAAATGAAAATCATTTACACTGAAGGCGTCAAACCAATTTTTACGTCTCGTGACTGGAATTGTACAAATTGGTGGA
>BLSH010314019.1:64466-82464 GCA_018402905.1 Glandirana rugosa | reverse complement strand
GTGATGGGTGATGGGGGACTGGCGGTGGTCAGTGATGGGTGACAGGTGGCTGGCGGTGGTCACTGACGGGTGACGGGTGACATGCCACGGTCACTGACGGGTGATGGGTGACAGGTGCTCTTTATGATGGCAGTCTGATGACAGGTACACTTTATGATGACAGGTACCCTTTATGGGGGCATATGTGGTGACTGTTGGGGTGACTGGTGCATTGGGGGGGCAGGGGGGGGCAGTGTCAGTGTGTTTTTACTATGCAGATCAGTAACTCACTGATCCCAGCTCTTCTCTCCTCACACTGGACACTGTGTGAGGAGAGAAGAGCTGGTAACAGTGAGTTACCGCTCTGTTTACACTGGATGTGATCGGCTGTGAAGTAGATCACAGCCGATCACAAGGTATCAGCCGCCGGCCGGCGGCTGATACCAGTGTCGGTGACAGGCAGTGTTCCCCAGAAACACGCCACCACGGGCGCGCACGCGCAGCGCGCTCCCGATCGCGCGCATGCGTCGTGCGAACGGCGGACGTGCCATTTGTGATCAGCTGTGACTTCGTCACGGCCGATCACGTGGTGAACAGCCATAACCAATGGCTGTTCACCCCTGTCGGTGAAGGGGCGTGTCCTGGGGACACGCCGACACCGACAGAGCCGGGATGCGCGTGCCCGATCACGTGCAATCCCGGCTTAAAGGGAGGACGTCATATGACGTCCACCCACAGTAATAGCAGGTCCGCTCCGCCGTCATTTGATGGTGGGCGGACCTGAGGTGGTTAAAAAAAAAAATTCTGATCACTTTTATTGCTATCACAAGGAATGTAAACATCCCTTGTGATAGTAATATATGGTGGCAGGTACACTTTTTGGAGGGCTGGGGGATCTAAAAGACCCCCCATCCCTCCTTTGCACTTCACAATATTCAGATTGCCAAAAAACGGCGAATACTGAATACTGTCATTTTTTTAAAATTGGTGCTGTTAGCCGCCGAGTAAACCGGAAATGAAGTTATGACGTTGCTTCCGGAATTTGCTGAAGGAGACCCGATCGGAGCCGAATCCGGCTTCTGTCAGGTCTCCTTCCAGCCGGCGGAGGCGCCGGATCGTCGCTCCGGTCTCCCGGTGGGACTGCAGGCTGGAGAATAGTGGCGGAAGGCGGAGGGAGGGTGGGATGTCCCCTCCCGCCCCCTGGGATAACGGCCGAGTGGCTCCTGAGCCGGATCGGTCATTATCCCCGCATAGCCGACCGTCCACTCTAAAAAGCAATACCAGGATATAGCCTGTAGCTGCAGGCTATATCCTGGTACAGCCACTCAAATCCAGCCGCCGCCTATTTACGCCGCTGGTCGGGAAGTGGTTAGCTGGCAATTCCGCTATCACACAATGCTGTACCCAAACATTTTTTTTTTCACAGAAATAAAGCTTATTTTGGTGGTATTTTATCACCACTAGGTTTTTTGTTTGTGATATAAATGAAAAAGACTGAACATTTTGAAAAAAAATTAAAATTTTGGCCAAATGTATTCTACTATACGCCTTTAATAAAAATAAAATCCCAATAAGTGTATATTGATTGATTTGCATGAAAATCTTATTATGATTTGCCTTAAAGTTATAGCACCTACCTATGGTATACACAGGGCCAGGTTAATGTAGGGGCTATCGGAGCTGAAGCTCCAGGCCCCTACCTTAATATAGGCCCAGCCCAGTGATGTATCAATATCCATGTGTGCCTTCCCCAATGGAAGGGGGATCCACTGTGCTCTTCCCCACACTGCAGAAATATAGGAGACAAATCTCAGTTGCTGAAGCTGAGTACTGTCACTGCTGGTGCCTGGCTCCTATTACAGGATCTGTTTTACACTCACCCACAGATCCTCAGTGTCCAGAGCTGCAGGCAGCTGTCTGGGGATGGGGCACTGATGTCACCCTAACCAGCAGGAGCCCAGAAGGAAGGAAATCTCCCATGCTGTTAAGATGAGGTCAGTAAACTTAGGGAGAGAGGATTGTGCAGAAACTGAGCTGGGAGGTGTAATGATTGTACTGGGGGGAAGAATGCTGCTCCTGCCCATATAATGGGCTTTGCTGTGCTGTGTCCACCATATAATGTCATGCGCAGTGCCTACCATGTAATGTGCTGTGCAGTGCCCACCATGTTATATGCAGGGCCCACCATGCCATGTGTAGTGCCCACCCTGTAATTTGCTGTGCAGTGCTCACCGTGTAATATGCTGTACCCACCATGTAATGGGCTATGCCCACCACATAATGTGCTGGGCTGTGCCCACCATGTAATATGATGGGCCCACCATGTACTGTGCTGTGTCCACCATGTAATGTGTTGTGCCCGCTATGTTCCTACTATGTAATGTGCTGTGTCTACCATGTAATCTGCTGTGCTATGCCCACAATATAATGTGCTGTACCCACCATGGAATGTACTGCGCTGTGGTACCCACCAATGTACTGTGCCCACCAAGTAATGTGGTGTGGCATGCCCACCATGTAATGTACCCACTATGTAATGTGCTGTACTGTGTCCACCATGTAATGGGCCTACTATATAATGTTCTGTGCTGTGCCCCCCCATGTAATGTGCTGTGCCCACCACGTAATGCACTGTGCTTCCCCCCCATGTAACATACTCTGCTATGCTCCCCATGTAATGTGCTCTGCTTAGCCCCCTACAAATTACCCCTTCTCTCTCACCCCTCTCTCTTTTACTCCCCCTCACCCCCCCCTCTCTCTTACCCCCTCTCTCTCACCCCCCTCTTTCTCTGGCACTGTATTGATGACACTGGCTGGGATGGGGTTAACATCTAGGGCAGTGGTTCTCAACTCCGGTCCTCAGGACCCACCAACAGGCCAGATTTTAAGTATTCCCTTGGGGAGATGCAGACTAGAATACTGAAATCACTGAGCAGCAAATTATATCACCTGTGATGTATTTCAGTGATCCTGCAAACCTGGCCTGTTTGTGGGTCCCGAGGACAGGAGTTGAGAACCACTGATCTGGGGTGACCAAGGGGTTAAATGCAGGCCTTACAATGTGTAATGTGTGTTGCTTTTTATCACAGATCTCTTTGTTTCTTGTCTCTGCTTTGCAAAGATAAGAAACACAGAGATAGTCCCCTCTGTACAGAGCCCTGTGTTGATTTTCAATTCAGGGTTCTGAGCCGTGATTGCTGACAGCTCCCAGGAGTAGCAAAATGTGTTTTAGCATGTAAATCTAAGTATGCCTATGATCTGTGTTACAAATATCTTATTAATTAACAACTTTGTGTAAAAATAATACATCTAATTTTATATCCTGCATTTTCCAAAAACTTGTGGCAAAAAATGGCATTTTCAAAAGACTCATTACGCCTCCTAGAAAATATCTTGGAGTATTTGCTTTCCAAAATGGGGTCATTTTGTGGGTGTTTATACAGTCTTGGTGCTCCTGGGTCTCCATTAATGTAATAAGTAGTAAAGAAAATTATTTAGGGGATTTTGAAATAATGGGATTTTGAGGTGCCATATAATAAAGTAGTAATCAATTTTTATTAAAAATATAACTTTTTATTTTGTACAAAGCAAACATCCAAAGAACAAAAGGACAAATCATATGAATTAAAAACTTTTCACCAGTACATCACATAACAATTCGGGTGTATGCTCTACATGTTTCGCCTTACAAATTTGGTTTCTTCAGGAGCCTTGTTATACCGATTTGTTTTTGTTTGTAACTAAAACAGAAAAGATCATCAGAAATAATGTGCACATTGTCCAATTTCCCCATAATGTCCATCATAAATTTGAGGAAAAGAGGACTAATAAACACATTTGAAAGCAAATACATTTACTATATACATAATATATTTTGTGCTGACCGCCATGCCACGACCAACCCTCACCTTGGTACCAGGAGCTAAGAAGACAGAACCACAGACACGCCTGTAGCACAGTTATCCAGGGGGTATTCGACAAGCCACAGAGGGGGTAAACCACTGATGAGTAAAAGGAATTTATTTAATATTTTTGCTTTTTTATTTTTTTATGTATTTATTATTATGTTGTTTAATTATTTCAGAAAACAATTGAATGCTTCCTTAGGGATTTTGAGAGCAATCAATTGAACTAATTTGAATATATGACATCTTCATCTACCCGCTAAATTAAATCCCAATGATCCACCTTGCTAGATAGCAGGCCCTTGGATCATTTATTTTATATTTGTATCTTGTTTTGCATACTTATTCTCACCTCTGATTTGGTATTGAATCCATACACAGGTCAGAAGTTCTGAACAAACATCTTCCTATTCTTGTCCACCAGAGGGGATAAGCCTCCCTTTAGGTGCTAGAAAATATTGAGGAATATTTAAATCTGCACACTGTCAATGGCAAGAAAAAGTATTTCCCAGAGACTAGTCTGCTATAGATCAATATACAAATTCAAGATTCTCTACAACTACAATTTGTTAATTTTTTACTAATTTTTTACCTGTGAGGTTCTCAGAGAGGAAAGATGTGTATTTCCTCCTCATAACCTGAGGGGGTTAGGTATCTTAACAGGATTCAAAAAAGTTTTTCACCTTGGTTTGATACTGCAAAACCCATCAAACTGAAAGAGAAATCCATTGAAAATGACTATGAATACCTCAGTTTGTGTTATATATTGTTAAGGAAGTAACAATGGATATACAACTCGTAACAAGTCTAAGTTTGTTCATTACCTTTAACAATTGTGTGTGTCCACTCATCAGAGCCAGCAGCAATGCACCATGCTGCCGGCTAACTAGGAAATGATATACCCCCTCCAAACGAGCGGCGTCTGACGTCGCCGCTCGCTCGCGGACGTCTATTGGGTGCTTTAAGTTCCCTCCCACCAGTGGTATTGGTTTGAATATTTTGCCAATCGCGCTGTAACAGCGCAATACGTATACTCGCGTATGCGCAGGAGCGCAAGCACGAAGCCATAGCGGCCATCTTAAGTGTTCCCTACAGAGAATAAGGAAAACACCTGATTGGGCAAGTGCAGATACACCGATGCTGCGTCCCAACAGTCGCCACTCAAAAGAGCAGCAAACATCACTCCAGGAAGCAGCATCCTCTGCACCTCCCACAGGTGTATAGTAAAGAAAATTAGTGTAATTTATGCACAATTTATGCTCTTTGGAAGCCCAAAGGTGCTCCTTGAATTCTGGGCCCCTTAATGCATCTAGACTGTGAAAAAGTCGCACACATGTGGTATTTCCATACTCAGGAGACAAAACAGAATATGTTTTGGAGTGCAATTATAAGTATGCCTATGGTGTGTGAGAGAAATAATGTGTTAAAATGACCACATTGTGAAAAAAAATATTTAATTTATTCATTTTCGAAGCAGTCAGTACATCAGGATTGATCATTTTTCATATATACAGTATATACCAAAGTTTGTAGACTCTATAACCTTCACACAAATTAAATTATATACACTGATTTGGGTTATTTTTACTGAAGAAATGTAGAAGAGTAAATCTTGGCCTAAATTAATGAAGAAAGATTATTTATTTGAAAAATTGTACAACAGAAACTAAGAAAAAAGCTTTTTTTCAAAATGTTTGGTATTTTTTCATTTATATAGAAAAAAAACTCAGTGATCAATAAATACCACTAAAGAAAGATTTATCTGTCTAAAAAAAATGATTCAAATTACATTTGGGAACAGTGTTGAGTAATTGTCATTCAGAGTGTGAAATCATTGAAATTTGAAAATTGAAAATATCAAAGTCAATCATCAAAAACAGGGGTTATTGATTTAGTTATCAGATGGATTACCAAGCATATATATATATATATATATATAATTTACTAGTTAATAAAGATGATGTAAGCGAGTGTCTCCACAGTGTTTGCGTTAACCACTTACCAAACAAGCCTTTTTTTGGGATCGGTGGTTATGAGTTAAAAACATGTTTTTTTGCTGTAAAATTACTTAGAACCCCCAAACATTATATATTTTTTTTTTTTCTAACACCCTAGAGAATAAAATGGCGGTCATTACAAAATTTTATGTCACACCGTATTTGCACAGCGGTGCTTTTTTTTAAATAAACTCAGTTTCTTTAGTTAAAAAATAAGAAAACAGTAAAGTTAGGCCATTTTTTTCCATATTGTGAAAGATAATGTTACGCCGAGTAAAATAATACCCAACATGTCATGCTTCAAAATTGCGTCCGCTCGCGGAATGGCGACAAACTTTGCAACTTAAAAATCCCCATTGGCGACGTTTAAAAAATTCTACAAGTTAGCAGTTTTGCGTTACAGAGGAGGTCTGATTGCTCTCGCTGTAACGATCGCGGCGATACCTCACATGTGTAGTTTGAACACCATTTTCATATGTGGGTGGGACTTACATATGCGTTCACTTCTGCACGCAAGCTCGCGGGGACGGGGAGCTTTAAATTTTTTTTTTTTAATTATTTATTTTGCTTTTTACTTTTTATTTGTACACTGTTCTTTTTAAAAAAAAACATTCCTTGTAATAGAAAAAAGCATGACAGGACCTCTTAAATATGAGATCTGGGGTCAAAAAGACCTCATATCTCAAATTTACACTAAAATGCAAAAAAAAAAAAAAAATTTGAAAAAATGACAGCCCAAAAAAAAAAAACGGGCCCTTTAAGACCGTTGGGCGGACGTGACTTCTGACGTAATTTCCGCCCCGCCATGTTATGGAGCCACTCGGCTCACGGACACTGGGAGGACGGATGCGATCATCTCCGCCACTGCCGGCGGGTCTGGTAAGCGGCGGAGATGACGGGAAAGCGGCGAGAGGGGGTGCACCTCTCCCGCTACTGATAAAAGTGATCTTGTGGCGAATCCACAGCTAAGACCACTTTTATCTTCTTCAGAATCGCCGGCTGAAAAAAACGTTATCTGAATGGTGCCAGCAGCTGCAGGCACCATTCAGATATCACCACTCAAACCCAAGGACATATATGTACGCCCTTGGTCGTCAAGTGGTTAAATATTACTGGCGTGTAGTGCATGACAGTAGTTAACATTGAAAAGAGAGATTGGTGAGAGCCTATAAATGGAATTTCTATGTTTTCATAGTTTATACTCCTTTACTGTAGGCTCCACCAAGACTAAAGCCTCGTACACACAGTTCAACGGTCGTACGACCGAACGGACCAAATCGTATGTTGGCTGTTGTATCTAGCATACTGACATGCACTACACGATCGTACGACCAAGCTGAACGTAGTGTCGTGTTATGAACGTATAAAGAGAAAGTTCAGGTGCATGTAATTTAGTGTCTGGCCGTTCCTGACTTCTGAGCATGTGTGTTTTGCACAATACAACTTGTTGGACCAACTTCTCTGTACACACGATACAACGGTTCTACAACCGCTTCTTGGCACTACCAAGTTATCTAGTCTGCTCATACAACTTCTGTTGTACGACCGTCGTACATCAGCTGTTCTAATCACGTGTACTAACGGTTGATTTAGCATACAACAGGTCGTTCGCACAACCTGTTGTATATGATCGTGGACCCGTGTGTATGAGGCATAAGAGGTTTGGCAGCATAAGGAGACTCCACCACATAAGTTATTCTTTGCAGCTATTCAAGTGCCTATTACTATGACTATTATTGCAGCATATCTACTTGGCAGGTTTGAATCTTTGCCACAGTATATATATATGATTTACACCTGTTTTGGGCAGTCTTCCCATTTTAAGTCTATGAGGAACTTTCCCTATTTCTATTTCAAATCCTTAGTAAATATTTGCACAGCTATGTTTTGTTTTACATATTAGAGGTTATGCCTATTCGCTTTCACTTACATTACCCCCTACTCATACATATCTCTGTTGTTTTTTCAATGTGTTAACATAAGAAATGTGCACATATTTTACCTCTTACATTGTCTACATTAGTTATTTTTATTCTAAAAAGCAATGTTTTTCCTGATGAGATGCTGTTGGCCAACATGTTGCTTCTCCCTAAGCCTTATAAGAACTATGCGCTACATCAAAATGTCAATTTTACCCAGACAGTTATTTTTACCATGATTAGATGTGGGGCTAACAAGAGAGGTCAGAGTCCATGAGAGGGGGATATTGAGCTCAGTTTTAGAAAGTCTGAGTTTTAGGAAGTGGTGTGACATCCATACCAATATAAACATTAGTAGATTTCTGATGTGCAAGGACATTGAAAGGGAGAGCTGAGGAGTAAAGAAATAGGTTTGCATGTCATCAACATTGAGGTGGTTCTGGAATCCATGCACAGTTATTAACTGACCAAAGGAGAAGGTATAGATAGGGAATATAATGAGTTGAAGAGCAAAGCTTTGGGATGCTACTACCAAAAGAGGTAGAGGAGAGGAGCAAGTGGACTTGAAGGTGACACTGAAGGAGTGCTTAGATAGGTAGAAGGACAACCAAGAAAGTGGAGTCTTGGATGCCAACAGAGTGGAGTTTTTGAGGAGGAGCAGGTGGTGAATTGAGTCGAACAAAGCAGAAAAGTCTGATTAATAATTGTTATAAAGTTTTATAAAATACGTTTCTGTGCTGTGAGCGTTGCAAGCAAAAGCCAGACTATAAGGGGTTGAGACGGTTGTTATCAGTGAGGTAGCAGCTCAGATTGTTATAGGCTGGGCATTCTAAGTTTTTGGAAGTAAATGGGAGCAAGGAGATGGCCTTCATGTTGTTCAGACTGGTATGAAACAGGTGGTGATGTTATAGTCACTAGCAATAATTACTGTGTTGTTACAGAAACCTGTGATTTCAGGAAAGAATTGTTCTCCGTCTATGGCTGGCCTTAGTATGAAAAAAGTACACTTGTCTTTAAATCTCCAATTAATTGATCTAGAGGGACAGTATATTAATTGAAAAGCTTCTTATCATTAACCATTTGAGTACCAGGCTGAAGTCCCCCCTCATTACCATTTACTCATTAAAATTTTCAATACTGTGATAGCTTGTCTGGTAATTACTTGGTCATGCAACACTATCGCCAAAGGAATTTTATATAGTTGTTTGAGACAGATAGAGTTAATAACCACTGTGTTTTTTATATTTTACTACACAAAAAACATCTTAAAAACGTCTGCTTCCCTTACTTTCTGTTATGCAACATATCAAATAAAAATGCCAAAACAGTAAAAAATAATCCCAAAAAAACCTTTTTGAAAGGAAGACACCCCAACCCCAAGTGATCTTACTTGTTGCCACAATTTGTTTTGAAAATAAAGAAACTTGCTGGTATTGAGGTGGTTAAAACATAAAGTGTGTAATAGCACAGTAGTTATAACACATCATTTAGACCCCTTCCACACTGGGGCTACATTCGCAGTAGTGGTAAAGCGCCGTTAGTGTTAGCAGCGCTTTACCGCTGTTATAGCAGCGCTTTTGCGCCGCTATTCAGGCAGCAGTTGGGTGCTTTTAACCACTAAAAAATGGTTAACAAAGGGTTAAAAATGCTGGCGCGCGGCGCTTCCGAAGCTGTGTTCAGCCACGGAAGTGCTGCCCATTCATTTCAATTAGCAGGGGTAGTGAAGGAGCGACACCCCAAAGATGCTGCTTGCAGGACTTTTTTACAGTCCTGCAAGCACACTCACACAGGGGTGGATTGGGGGGGGGGGGGTCAGGCACTTTACAGGCGCTATTTTTAGCACTAAAGTACCTGAAAAAGTCCCAGTGTGAAAGGGGTCTAATTGTGCAGGTCACACACACACAGGAAGGAGTAGGTGAAGGAGTTAATGTAAGTCACATACAGTGGGAGGATTAATGTGCAGGATAAGTGAGGTGAAGGAGTTAAAGTGTTATTAAACCCACAACAGTAAAGTCCACTGTCCCCAATCTATCTCCTGATAGTATAGAGCCTTGGAGGCACTCAGTTTGGTGTGTATTGCTAGAGAGTTTTTTTTTGTGAGGGTGCATGTGATCAGCACAGGGCCTCTCAGCACTGTCCAGACAGACGGTCAGGGGTCATGCGACCTCATATGACAGTCAGAGAAGAATGAAAACTCCTCCTACAAGCTTTAACCAGCGCTCGGCTCAGCTGGACACTGATAGTGATAAAGTCACAAGACTGCTATATACTGCTGATGAGAAAAGCTAATGAGCAGTTTATATTTACTAAAATATTGCATTTCCACATTCTGTGTATTGTGGGAGACCAGATATAGTGAATGCAGAGTCCTGGGTTTAGTAACACTTTAACCCCTTCAGATCCGTGCTATAGCTGAAAGACGGCTACAGCGCGGATCTCAATTGCCTGGTGGACGTCCACGGACGTCCGCCCCATGGCACGCTCCCGGCTCGCACTCACAGGCAGTGGCGGCGGAATGCGTGGCTGCCGCCTGCTGCGTGGGTGTACTCGATGTCCGCTCCTGACCCGCGATCGCTTGTCAGAGCTGCAGAACGGGGAACCGCTGATGTAAACACGATGGTTCTCCGTTCTGTGAAAGGGTATATAACAGATGTACTGATCCCTGTCACTGGGATCAGTTAGATCTGTTATGTCCCTGCCAGCCCCGCCCCCACACAGTTAGAACATGCCTAGGGAACACAGTTCACTGCCCCCTGCAGGTTAACTCCTTCCCTGCCAATGACATTTATACAGTAATCAGTGGACATTTCAATTTCTGATCGCTATATAAATGTCATTGGTCCCAAAAAAGTATCAAAAATGTCCGACATGTCCGCCCCAATATCAAAGTCCCAATAAAAATTGCAGATCGCCGCCATTGCCAGTAAAAAAAAAAAAATAATAAAAATGACATAAATCAATTCCCATAGTTTGTAGACGCGATAACTTTTGCGCAAACCAATCAATACATGCCGATTGAGTTTTTTTACCAAAAATATGTAAAAGAATATATATCGGCCAAACCCAATGAATAATTTTTTTTTATATATTTTTTTGGATATTTATTATAGCAAAAAGTAAAACATATTGTTCTTTTTCAAAGTTGTCGCTCTTTGTTTGTTTATAGCGCAAAAAATAAAAACCGCAGAGGTGATCAAATACCACCAAAAGAAAGCTCTATTTGTGGGAAAAAATGATAAAAATTTTGTTTTGGTACAATGTCGGACAACCGCGCAATTTTCATTCAAAATGCGACAGCGCTGAAAGCCGAAAATTGGTCTGGGCAGGAGGGGGGTTTAAGTGCCCAGTAAGCAAGTGGTTAATATCCAGATCACAGAGAGCAGTGGGGTTGAAAGGGCTCAAAAACAATCCCACAGTCAATTAAGCCTCCCCACCTTTATTTTGATGCCACTGATCCCTACATTTATATATTTTTTTACTTTCTCACTTTCTATGATTATGAAGGAGTGGGGGGGGGGGCTCTCAGGTGTAAAAAGTACACTGTTTACATTTGTGCTTGCTGTAATTGGGCATCACAGAGATTACAAGGTACAGAGCTACATAAATTATCTCTGTAAACTGTGCCTGTGATTGAGTCAGCTAATGATGGCTTGTATCACAGCCATAGGTGTCCGCAGCCAATTGCGTTAGGGTGTGCACCCCAAAGCGTATGTGTGTATGTAAGTGAGGGTTGCTTAGAAACAAGTTACATGTTACACACTAAATATGGGTGTGACATGTAATATGTATTAAATGGACTGGGGGGTACTGGTAGAGAGATAGAGTCTGCTGCCCTCCCCAAGTTATCATATACAATAGGTGGTTCCCCCTGTATGGGTTTGTTGGCAACAATAATAGTACAAAATGTAGTTATTGTAAAACAGATGTTTTTTTTTAATCTGACACAATGGTCAAAATGTATTTTACATTTCCATAAATAGGTGGAAATAAAAATAGTAAAAAACATAAACTCTGGTTGTACAAACAAGGGACATATACATCACATATATAATGTTACAGTGTTGCAGTAAATGGATCATATACGATACAGCTGTGTCTGCGTCAAGCTAACTTGGGGAGGGGCTTGACGCTGCCAACAAACCCATACAGGGGGAACCTCCTATTGTATATGCCACCGCTGTATCATGCACACAGATGGTGCTTTATCTTAATGCATAAAAACCTCCTTGAAACCTGAGAAACCTAATTTGGCGCAGTAACAAACATTACCATTTTGTATTCCCAAAGTATAAATACTTATCTCTGCAAAAGTATTATGTAAATTTAAAGTGCAAAGAAATCACTCAATCTTGAATATGCTAGCAGAATTCATCACATTGAGTCTTTCAAATGTGTTCAAATGTGCCTCTCCTTAAAGTGTACAACAGTTTAGTATCAGTGCAATAGTGATTCTTCCAATAACCGCAATAACTGTGCAGAACCCCTTGCAGCAGTGATAATTCTGAATGTCCCACAACAGCTTCTTATGCAGATCTAACCTTAATATGTTTTCCACTTCACCCTCAAATGGAAACTCGCTCATCTTTTCAGATGAAGTTTACAAATAACTTTTTTGGATAGTCCAATGTTTTTGCAAATACACCACCTAGGCAATTGACATTATGTATTGTTCTGTTGACTCCTGGGATATCGGTGTCATCAGTCCCAGGAGTCTTTGGGCATCTTGTCCACAAGTGTGTGCACCGTGCAGTGTAAATACTGCACAGGTGTGAGAACTGAAAGTGCATACTAGGTAGCCCACTGCATGAAATCCCACACATTAGAGGGTGCTGGCATCTTGTGATAGATAGAATTGCTGCTGGCACACTGAGATTTTGAGGTATTTATCAACAAATTAAACATGTAAACACTCAATTTTGATTAAAAGAAATAGCCTATTTTGAAAAAAAAACTCTCCATAAGGATTTAGAGAGTATATTTATTGAAAATACTGTAAGAAGACTATAGCTCCTCTTTAAGTTCATACACAATTTTTCATATTAACAGGGACCATGTACAAGTAATTGCCTTTTCCTCCTTCTCCACTATTTCCAACAGAGGGAGCAGCACCAAAAGTGATGGTGCTTTCACCCAATTCAAGTACCTGTCAGAGACAGATACATAAACCCATCTGTATCTGCAGTTACTCCCAGCCTCCCTCCATGGCCACTGCACTGAGAACTGCACTGCACTGAGAACTAGAGAGTGTAAAGTGTTACCCTTCATGTATTCACTGTCAACAAATTCAACAATCCTTTTTAGGACAATTGTTTTTCTTTTGTATGTGTTAGCTATAAGTCCTTTTACTGTGTTGCTGCTGTTCCCCAGTTTTTTTTCCGGGGGGGGGGGAGTTATTGTTTTTTTTGTTTTCATTTGCATACACATGTATCCCTTTTTAAAGTTCATAAAAAATTATTAAAAGGGGGTTATCTTAATTATAGTATTTTAGGGTTGATATTTGGGGTTCCAAACACCAGCCCCTATATGACTACAGGACATAGTAGTGATGTATGGGTCGGCAGGAGGAACCACAGTGCACAGAGGAGCACTAGGTATCTTACACACCCATACAGCCTCATGCACACTGCACAGTTGAGTTAGCTGTAGAAAGCTGTCGCTGTAGAATGAGTTCTTCAGCGTTTTTGCAGTCTAATTTTTACTCCCACAAAAGTTTGTAGCTAAAAAATGCTGATAAATGCTGAATAGGCACGTTTTTCAGCGCTTTTTCAGATTTTATCAGGGTTAGTGTATTTTTGTAAAATCCTCTTTAAACCCACTAGTTCTGGGGGGTTTTCCAGCCAGAAAACGCCCCTGACAAAAAATGCTGATAGCAGCCTATGTGTGCATGGATACATGGGATAACATGCTAGGGAGTTTACTCGCTGTAGGAAAAAAAAAGTCTGAAGCCAAAAACAGCAGCTGTAAAAACTTTGAGTGTGCATGAGGCCTAAGTGTTGAATGCCATTGGCCAGTGTCATATCTAGTATACTGTACTTGATGATACCCAGGGTGGATTATTTTTTAACACCCTCTCTTTTCCTCTGTATATCAACATAATTGTCATTCTCAATTTTCATTTTAAATTAAATAAACAACAACAATGAAGACAGTGAAGGTTTTCTTCTTCAGAATGTTTTATACATAATCATGTTGGTAAAAAAATACATTCCCAGTAAAGCATGTGGATTATAATGGGATTATAAAAACTAAACTAAAGTTAATAACAGCACAGGTAGTACACTGAGATGAACCATGGGGATAATAACAGTGTGCTAAATAAAATAAAATGAATGGTTTCAGTAATGGCACGTGTAGTGCACTGTGGAGAAATATATGGATAATAGTGGTGTGTGTTGATAGTGGCAGGCCTACAGGGGACTAAAATATAGTAATATGATCCTCTAAGCAGTGGTGTCTTCACAATAAGTGGGAAAAAATGGCCATGCAGACAATATACAGTATAAGCCATAAATGGGCAATTGTATACAAACACAAGAAATTTATGAAACTGTCAATTTGCAGGCAGCAAATAGGTGTAAGTGCAAAGCAGAATAGTCAATTGTCCCATATGCGGGTAACAGATGCACAAATGTGACAATATGCAGCCAACCAATTGATAATGATGACTATATGGGGGCAACAAACAGTCTTGATTTTATCTGGCAACAAACAACTGTGACAATATATGACCAATTGTGTTAACATGCGGACAAAAAAAATTAGCAATTGTGACATACAGACAAAATTTCCTCTTTCATGAGCAAAAATTCTCTTATTCTCTTAATTCTCCCTTATCCTCCTCCCCACTGCACCCCCAGCAAAAATTCTCTTTCCCATCACAACCCCCAGCAAGCAAACATCCCCTAGAAAAAAAACCCTTTTCCTGGCAAACCTCCTACTTTTATTGGAACCCTTACTAGCACCTATATACAGCAACATCTGGCAAAGTGGTTCTCCTAAGATTCCTCTCAGCTGTATCTTCACACAGCAGAGCCAAGGAGCAGCTTTGGTGAGCTTTACTTGACTCTGAGCAGCCACTGTATCTGAGATCTGAAAGGGCTGATGAGGGTGGCTCTATAGGGTTGTAGCCAATGTGGCAATGTGTTTCCAGAGTGGGTGTGGCCCAAGGAGCAACATGGCTGTACCTTATTAATGCATACAATGCCAATCCAACACCAATAGACCAAGCAAGCATGAAAAATAAACATGACAGTGAAACAAAACCAAGCCAACAAACTAACTGTATACACTATGTACAAATAGGTGGAAACTGACATACACATGGCATGAGCAGGAATGGGACTGGGAACAATCGGAGCAGAGATGGGGGTAAAAGAAAACAGGGTGCTGAATAGAAGGTACAGGAGAAGTCAGGGGTCAGCAAGCAGGATTATCTCTAGCAGGCAAAACACAGAAGCAAAATGGAATAAAAGAGGATGGACTAAATACCCTGCCAACAGTCAGTATCAGGTGGAGACTAATTGATAGAAACTGATGGCAGCTAGAAGACACCCGCTGGTGGCCATTGGAACTGTACCCTACAGCTCTGGGAGCACCAGTGTCACCAGCAGGTGATCCAAGTCCTGACAACAATTGAGCAAAGATTTTTCACACCAACCACTAGAGAGGTATTAAAACTTCTTTTCAAAAGGTAGCTCTGTCTTTATTTTTGTAAAGCAACAACAGGCTCTCTAAAATACAAGTTGGCTGTTTTCAAATAGATTTGCATATAAGAGGTCTCCTCCCACCCCACCATTGACCTTACTGCATATTCAGCTTTTGGTCAAATGTGGCCTATACTGTAGTTAAATAGTGGGTAGCCTTACAATTCCACAGCAGGTTATTCAATACTGTCTTGTACAATATTTGCAAGACCTGAACTCTCATCCAGACTGCCTGCAAGCTTTCCTGGGGATCTTGACTATGTATCTTTTTCATATATATACATTGAACAAATGGATGTGGTGATCCCCTCCTGGTTTCACTCTTTGGGCACTAAAAATCACAGCACCTCCAAGTTCAGGCTCACTGAACCAACTACCTGGCACCACCACCCTTCTGCTGTCCTAACAGCCTTTGTCTCCACCACCAGGGTTAATTGGATGGAAACTGTTTAAGTGGCTGCCCTCATTATCCTGAGCTCCACTAACAGGTCTGTACTGTAACAGAAACACTCCCAGGTGCTTAACTGCCATTGACTCTTCTAATTTATTTTTCATAAAATTATGTCTAAGGAAGCAGCTGTCCCCCACCAAGAATCCTTGTCTATTGACCTCATGCAACTAGGCTTAGCGTAGCTGTTCTCTAAAGAAATAACTTCTTCAGTTTACGAGTCTAGCTCACCTTAGTGTAGGCCTGTTAAATAATTTTTATCCACTCTCACCAAATTTCCCCACCTTTACCATCCATCTCTATGCCAGAGGTCAGTCAATTAACATTCCTGTGTTTATTGACTCTGAGGCCATGGCTAATTTCATTGAAGCACCGCTGCCCTAGATCTTGGACTAATCTTGGAACCAATCTCCACTCCTTACACTTTGTCAGCGATTGATGGTACCTTACTTTTATGTGGCCCAAATTAAAGCCATGAACATGTTTGATGCTCTGAAATATACCTTCCTAATGGGCTGGCTTTACATCAGCCAGATACAGTACTGCTAGAACCCCTCCTGAAAGTTGATGTATCTACAGTGGGCATTGGTTCCTTTACTTTTGCTTGTGGGATTGTTACATGATCTGACTATATTTACTGATCACAAAAGCCTACAATATCTCCAGTCTGACCTGCCACCCATGTAATGGAGATAAAAAGGTACAATATGCGGAGCTTGGCCGCACACTGAGATGGCTGCCTGATCTCCTCTCTCTCCCAGCACAGGGAAGATTATTTAGCACAGGACCTGCTAACTGGACAATCCACCATCCAAAATCACATTTCTGGATACTACTAATCCCCCACAAATGACAGGGAAAAAATCCCATCCTGCAAAGCCAAGGAAGCTCACTGAATTTTTCAGGCAGGCAGAACGGAACCGGGGCCTCCAGTAAACTATGTCTCCCACATCCCCACTCCACTTCCTCTGGAGAGCCTACTGACGACATGGATTGCACAGCGCCGCAAGGGAACAGAGCAAGAGACTCCACTAAGAGGGCCGCATCTTCCCCTCACGCCTCGCCATCTCACCCGGGCCCGGTAAGCAAGAAACATCTCACCTTCTCCCAAACCAGCGATCCTACCGCGAACGAACTTTCGGACCAAGAACATTCGGACCAAGAACGTTCGGAATCACCCGAACGCTCGGAATCGCTCGCTTCGCTCCCGACCACCGATAATCCAGTGTCAGAGAACGTTCTTAAGCATATGTTACTCTCACTACAGAAAGATCTGAGGAAAGACCTCAGAAAAGATATCAATCAAGCCGTCGCCCACATGCAACACCAAATAGACGAGCTTGGCGAATGAACAGACACGATTGAACATCAAATGAGTAACTACGCCACCAGTTCTTTAAAGTGTTGGTTCCCGCTCTCTCCCCAATGGGCCTGACTATTGACAGAGCGCACAGAATCTTTAAACCCTCTCACATCCCCGCGGAAAAACCCAGAGATGTGCTGGCAAGGCTACATTTTTCCAAGCCAAAGACCGGATCATAGCCTCCGCCAGAAACATAGCGACTTTCCCGGATCCGTATACATCCCTCACTGTATACAATGACATATCTGCAGCCACAGCGCAAATGCGTAAAGATCTTTCACCGGTGACGACCATCCTAAGAGACCGTCACATCGTCTACAAATGGGGATTCCCCACCAAACTCATCGTCACATACCAAGGAAAGTCTGTGACTAATTTGGGTAAACCCGAGAGTCGTGTCCCTTCACCACCATTTGTTACTAACACGTACCAAGTGGACGACTCTACTCTCATGGACTTGCCTTAGTCCACAACAAACTCACTACGAACGGTAGGCACACCACAACACCCTTTCACTTAAAACCACCTCTCTAGTCCAAGCCTCCCCTGTCCGGGGTTAAAACATCAACAAAGTCCTGAACAAACTCTACTATCTATCAGTGTCTGAAAGGAACCATACACTGCTACTCAAACCACCCCTTAGGGGTAAACATCTGCTACACTGCCAGAGAATCCTACCAGCAG
>BLSH010314019.1:23640-38094 GCA_018402905.1 Glandirana rugosa | reverse complement strand
AAGTTGTACAGGGAAAGGTTCCAGCTGTTGCTTTAAGGGAAATATTATTGTTATAAAATCATCTCCAAGTTCTATAGGCAAAGTGTATTGTAGCCGCATAGAGCCATATTATTGTTAGAAAATCATCTCCAAGTTCTATAGGCAAAGTGTATTGTAGCCGCATAAAGCCATATTATTGTTAGAAAATCATCTCTAAGTTCTATAGGCAAAGTGTATTGTAGTCGCATAGAGCGATATTATTGTTAGAAAATCATCTCCAAGTTCTATAGGCAAAGTGTATTGTAGCCGCATAGAGCCATATTATTGTTAGAAAATCATCTCCAAGTTCTATAGGCAAAGTGTATTCTAGCCGCATAGAGCCATATTATTGTTATAAAATCATCTCCAATACAACTTGGAGATGATTTTCTAACAATAATATGGCTCTGTGCGGCTATTATACACTTTGCCTATAGAACTGGGAGATGATTTTCTAACAATAATATGGCTCTATGCGGCTACAATACACTTTGCCTATAGAACTTGGAGATGATTTTCTAACAATAATATGGCTCTATGCGGCTACAATACATTTTGCCTATAGAACTTGGAGATGATTTTAGAACAATAATCTTTCCCTTAAAGCAACAGCTGGAACCTTTCCCTGTACAACTTGGAGATGATTTTAGAACAATAATCTTTCCCTTAAAGCAACAGAATCTACCTAGTGCAGCAGGATGAGGTCTGCAATCTGTCCCTCAAAGCAGCAGTACTAGTATCTCTCCCTAGTCCACAATCAGATCATTCAGTAATGCACAGGATGAGATGTTCTGCAATCTGTCCCTCACAGAGCCAGCAGCATCCTCTCCCTAAACTATCCTGAGAGCATATGACATGCAGCACAGTGACTCCAGCCCCATATAGAGGCTGGGTCACATGGTGCACTGGCCAATCACAGCCATGCCATTAGTAGGTATGGCTGTGATGGCTTCTAGGGAAAACCAGTGAAACACTTGTTGATTGGCTGCCCTTGGCAGCTATTCAACATGTGTAATAAAATACCAGAACCCCAGAACCGAACCTGGACTGTTTTTGAAAAGTCCGGGTTTGGGTCCGGGTCCTGGACACCCAAAAGTTCGGTACGGACCCAAACTTTACAGTCCGGGTTCGCTCAACTCTACTGGCAACCTGAACAGCAAAACTGTAAATGTTAGCTTTGCTTCAGTAGGCTGTATACATTGTACAGATGCACTACTTCACAGGCAAGTTCAGGGTATCCACTAGGTATGTTATTTTGCTTGCCAACCACACACTGTAGTTTTACTGCTAAAGTGTAGGCCGGCTGCGCAGAATACCCATATATACGTTATTCTGCTTTTCCAGGTAGGGGGCGCGCACCAGTCCACCTGGCTGCATGGTCATTGGGTCCCTTACATGCTGATCACTGGGTCCCGGCCAAGTATTTATGCCCAGAACCCACCGATCAGCAGAGCAGAATACAGGAGGGAGATCTGTGTATGTAAACGCCACAGATCTCTCTCCTGACAACCATTAGAGGAGGACTCCAGTCGGCATGTTTTCTAAATATCCTTTACTGGCCATAAACATTTAAACATAGGAAGTAGTGTTTGATATATGATAAAAGTAGCTAGGAATCTGGTCCATGCAAAGGTTTATTAACCTAGAAAAGAAACAATGATGCCATCATGGTAACTAATAAAAAGATCTAACATTAAAGCTTAACTCCTGTAAAAGTAGAAAATTCTCCCTTGCAGTACGGCTGCACCCTCACTACAAGGGTTAACTGCTTGTTTCTGTCCAGGATACTTGTAAAAAGCACTTTCACTTACCAGACCCCAAAGTCGCATGACAAGTCGCATCCCATGTTTTCCAATGAGTACCATTCATATCTGTGCAAATTAAAGTCACAGCAACTTTAAAGTAGTTCCTGCACTACTTTGGTCCGACTTTTATGCGACTTAAGGGCCATAGACTTCAATGTAAACCCTCAAATGTCGCAGAAAAGTCGCATCTGCATCATATACATACGACTTGTGTGCAACTTGTTGTGTGCGAAAAGAATTCCGACAATGAAAAAAAAAAGCGCGGGGTCCCCCACATTGTTAAAGGGGGCTTCCAGATTTCAATATGCCCCCGCCCGCAGAGCCACACAACCACTGGCCAGGGTTGTGGGGAAGAGGCCCTTGTCCCCATGTCCCTTTGCCCCCCCCCTGCCTTAAAGCATGTTGAGGGCATGTGGCCTGATATGGTTCAGGAGGGGGGCACTTGCTCACCCCCCTTCCTGACCTGTTGGGCTGCATGCTTGAATAAGGACCTGGTATAGATTGGGGGGCACCGTTGTTTTTCTCCTTTATATTTCATTGCCGGCATTCTTTTGTTTACATTTAGCTGTCAGTGGGGAAACCCGCTGACAGCTGATGAGCCATTGGTTATTAAGGATGTGGCAGCTGGCTTTCCGGCCCGCTCCTTGATAACCAGCTATTCTTCACACAGAAATCGGATCAGTCAATTGATTTTCGACTAATTCAAATTTGAATCGTTCTGAAAATTTGGAATTCATTAGAAAATGAAGAAACAAAACAAATGTTTCCATTCTGCATATGTCTAGTGACTTTGTGGAGCACAAACAAAACAATCACATTGGTTAAAGCCAAAGTCATAACAAAGTTGCATCAAAACACACTGTAAAGTTGCAATGGAAATCACATAATTCACAAGTGTGAATGGGGTCTAAATTGAAGGTTTATTTGATATTATGAAACCAAGAAGGTATCAAACTTTCAAGCTTCATTATGGTAGCAAAGAAGAAAAAAGTTCTTATGTGGCTTGACACCATTGCATTTGCAGATATTCTGAGAGAAAGCTTCATAGGCTACATACACACTATCCTCCTGTGTTTGGTTTATTTAAATGCATGCAAAATTATTTAGGAAATCATTTAAATTTCCTTGTATTTACATGCATTTAAGTGCATTTGGGTGCATTTAAACACATTCATAGTATCCATTCTGCCTCCGGATGCACAGCGTTCTATTTTCTTTACACACAGCTAAACTGAATGCTGGTAAAGGTACAGTGTGAAATACACTATTTAAAAGCATTGCATGTGTCTAGAATTGTCTAAAAAGAACATGCAAAGGCATGTATGTCATTGCCAGTGTGAATGAAGCCTTAAGACGGTCATAGGGTTCAGCAGGGTCCGGCCAAGATTCAAACCATGTATGGCCAGGCTGATTATACCCAAGTTGAGTGAACGATCAACTTGGGTACAACCAGCTTGTCATATTTTTCATGCGATTATTGCCAGCGGCTATAGCCCCTAGCAATAATCACTGTGTGTTCTCCCAATAGCTTCACACAATAGCTCCATGTGAGGGATTCCCGATCGATGCTGACTGTGTTGATGGGGAAATCAAGCACCATCTATGGCCAGTTTTACTGATTAAAATGCCCACGTCATGCTGTTAGCACCACAGTGTCACTTTAAGAGTATTGCTTACTCTACAAAGTCTCTGTTCTACCAAATTTAAATTGCATTTTGTCTACCTCTAGGGTAATTAGTATTTCCTCTGCTTTTGCTCTAGGTGTTCAGACTTCTGTGCTATCTCTTGTATTTGCTGTTAAGTACCTTTGGACCGCATGCCACATATTCATTTTTTGTAGTCATTTTGCATGTTTCCTTTGAATAAAATTTATACTAGCTATAGTTGGAGTCACTTGTCACAGCCAGGATAATTCTAAAAACTCTCTTCAGATCATACTGACTTTAGGAGATAAATATAAGCCTTTTGTAGCAATCCTGCAATCCTCAGAATGAAACCATAAAGTGGATGTAAACCCTTTCCTATACCCAGTGAAGTGAATAGCCTCAGATGATACACAGAGATTAAACAAATCTCCCTACATACGTTTTACATGTATATCTGCTATCTTCAGCTTTCTACATTCTTTAGAATGTGCACATCAGGTTACAAATCTTTCTTCCTGTTTCAGCAGAGGGTGGGGAGTCTGGGAATACACTGTGTGAGAGCTGATTGGAGGAAAGGCACACCACCCCCTCCACATAGGCAGAGGAATGAATAAACCTGCAGAGCTGCAGTCTGAATCTGCCCTCCCCAACACAAATTTCCATCTGCTTTTTCCTCATGTGTCGGAGAGCTTGTCAGAAATTATCATGCTGATAACAGAGGAACGGAGCAGCAGAAAGACACATGACTTAGAGCTTTGGAGAGAGATATGTAAACACTGCAGATACTGTATATGTGCTCAGGTTATATTTCATGAATGGGGTTTACAACCACTTTAAATTCAATTTGATTGGCTACTGTAGATTATTAAATTCACATATCATCACTGTTTTGCCTTTCTGAATAATGTTGTTTGCATGAATTTATAGAAAAACTCCCAAACATACAGGGCAAGCCTATTTTTTTCTTTTTCATTAGTGTTAAAGAGTCGACTATCTAACCCATGTCCTCCATTGAAGAATTCCTTTATTAACCACTTAAGGACCAGAAGTATTTCCCAGTGTAGGACCAAAGCACTTTTGGCAATTTGGCACTGCGTCACTTTAACTGACAATTGCACGGCCGTCCGACGTTTTACCCAAATTAAATTGAATAGAGCTTTCTTTTGGTGGTATTTGATCACCTCTGCATCACTTCTGATCACCGCTATAAACAAAAAAAGAGCAACAATTTTGGAAAAAAAACTATATTTTTTACTTTTTGCTATAATATGAATCCAAAAAAAATATAAAAAAACAAATTTATTCATCAGTTTTGCCTATATATATTCTTCCGCACAATTGTGCCACTTTGCAGCAGTAAATCTACACGAGGCTGTTTGGAACCTGTTAAAGCAGAGTTCCATTGTTCCACACTCGTTTGTAAGATTATTAGAAGTCAGCAGCTACAAAAAGTGTAGCTGCTGACTTTTAATAAACAGGCATTCACCTGTCCCACGGTCCAGCGATGCGGCCGCCTGGAGCCTCTCTCCTCTCCCCTTTCCCTCCGCGGCACCTTCATTACTACTGTGGGTGCCCGGCTGTGATAGCTTTTGCCTTCACAGCCGGGCACACACTGCGCATGCTGGAGTCATGCTGCGTGATCCTAGTGGCCAGGCATTCTTCTGGGACCTGTGAAGTGTCGCAGAAGATTGCAGAGAGGGAGGGGCCACCTAAGGGGAGAGAGGTAGTCGCCTAGGCGGCCCAGCAATGGAAGGAGGAAGAGGGACAGGAAGTACCTGTCAAAACCGGGTACCCACTCCCCCTCAAAAAAATGACATGCCAAATGTGACATGTAATGGGGCGAGAAGTGCTTAAAGCGGAAGTTCCACTTCTGGGTGGAACTCTGCTTTAAGATATTCAATGGGACACATGGCAACATCCTATTATTCCAAACTGATCCCTCAATTAAGTGACATGCTTTATTTATAATACAAGTTTGTGTCTTCGGGGTGATCTCCACTCAGTGACACAAAAAAGAAAGTATACATTGCTCTGCTTGCAATTTATCCTAAACATAATGTTGAATGTCCGGAAATTTACTTTAGAATGCTTAAACGTATTATCTGTCCCACTTCCCCACCCTTCCAGGATGTTCTCCTCCATGTTCTGTTAGTTGGCAAGTATCAGAACAATAATAGGAATGTGTGTAGAGAGTAAAGAGCCACAGTATGACTGTTTAGAGCATGCGCTAAATGTGACAATTATGTAAGGATACGTTATTTGCTCCAAGTTCCTGTACATTATACACTGTATCATCTGGAATGCAAGAGTAGAAGAACACAGAAAATGATTTGGACTTTGCTCTGCTTTCATTTAAATATCTGTTGCACTGAGGTGCATGCTGAGAGGCATACTTCACTTCGCTCCACTCTATGGCACGTGCTGCCCTTTCTACTGTATATTATATACTATTCATGTTTCCTACTGTATTGTATTAGCTCACCTATGTCTGCTATCAGCTCTCCAGACAGCAGTTTTTATTCATGGTCATATCTCTTCTGTAAGAACATACTCTTTTTTTTTATTAATTTGGAATGCATTATTAATTACTGCTCAGTAAAAAAAAAATGAATGTGGTTTATTTGTTTCAGTCTATCCCAGTGTATGTATTTTATTATTGCTTGTCTGTGGATATCTGTTACGGAATACTTCACTATTTTTAAAAGTTGCATGATTCATCATTTTGCGTAACACTTTCCTGTTTATATTATTTAGTTATGCATGGTGGGGAATTGCAGCACTAGCTGATTTGCAGCCAAGGTTTCATAGTCTTTTTTTCACCCCTGGACATGCACATGCCTGAACTCAAATGGAAGTGCTAGGGCTGGGTTACAAATCGAATCCAGCTCCTGATCTAGTCATTTGCAGCTATAGTAAGGGAACTTAGGAAAACAGGGCTGGCACACTTATAAGCAACAATATGATCAGCATCTTGTTGCTTTTACATTTAAATTGTCAATCCACAATATGATATATTTACTCAAGTTGAGCTGTAGATTGAATATGAAACAGAGACCCCTGGTCAAGCAAAGAGCAAGAGGGTTTTCTTACAGGGAGCAGTTAGAAGCAGCTGAGAAAGTGGTATTTAAGCTAGGCAATCTTTGTGAAAAGTATGAAAGTTCAAGCCACATTACACAATACATTTATACAAATAAACATAGCATATTAAATAAATTGAGCTCTAGCTCAAATGTACACACACATAGCAGAATGATTTAGAATAGTGACTCATTCAGAATTTTCAAATGGGCCTGGAAAATAACTCAAATAGAAACTAATCTTTTAAGCATTAAAGTAAAATTGTCAATGCTATGTTGAAGTTTCACATTGCCACTCAGCAGTAGACAGGTCATCTGTGACACACTGGGAGAGTGAGGTTATTTTATTGTGAGCCTAACAAATCCATTGGGCTTGATGATAGCATAGCATTATACATCTCCAATGAATCATAAAGTGTTCAATATCAATACAGCAGACATTAAGAATTACTTATTTGATCTGAAGATCTCTGTTGCATTGTGCATTTGTCTAGATACATAGAGCTAGAATAGACACTGTCAGCTTCAACTAAAGTATTTAAGAATAGAAGTGGTACAGTGCAACTTTTTATTATAACATAGAAATGACATTGTCATGACAAAAACTGGTTTGGCCTAATAATCATTACTTAACTTTGTTATTCAAGTCTCCGTACCTTTTATGCATTTTTCTTCATACATTGATGAACATGTTTTCCCATTTAAATGTGTTGCATTAACTGTTTTTTATCATGCACAACTTGAAAATGAAATATTAAAAATAAGCCATATCAATAAATTATAGTGCTGCACCACTTTAATGAAAAGGTACACTTTGGCTCAATACCAATACTAAATTCAAATATCTAATCAAGCACTAATTTCACAAAAAAAAAAAAAAACATACAGTGACAAAAAGTAATAATACTTTTTATCTTCCATTCCAGCTCAAAATGGTATTTACTTTTTTCAGACAGAACTTTTTGTTTACTTTATGCCTGGTTCCTGGTTGAGAAATTGCTCCCTCTTACCTGTTGGCTTCATGGGTTTTGAACGGAACAGAAAAAAGGAGGGGACATTTTCCTAACAGGAAAACAGAGAACAATAAAACGCTTTTTCTTGTTGAATGGTGAAAGTTCAGAAAGATTTACTTCCTGTTCAGGTATCCATGTATTAGACAGTGTCACAGACAGTGGTCCATATCCATAGAGGGAGAGAGAGAGTTCAGGAAATACAGGAGCATACCTGAGGCTGTGTGAAGAAACACATGTCACAAAGGTGCTCATTGTGCACTGGAGTCACAGAATGACACAGGGTGCTCTGGGGTCACTGCATAAGACAGGATGTTCTGGGGTCACTGGGAGACATTTGATGCTGTAGAGTCACTGGAAGTCACAGGATGCTGATAGGTCACTGAGTGATGCAGGATACTCAGGGGTAACTGGAGATGCTGGAGACACTGGGGTCACTGAAGGAACAGTAGTCACTGGAGACATAAGCACAGGGTTAATGAAAATACTTCAGTTACTGGAGACACAGGAGCCACTGGACATGCAGGAGAGCAGGGGTCACTGGAGACACAGGAGTGCAGTGGTAAATTGAGATACTGGTGTCACTGGAGACACAGGAGTGCTAAGGTCACTAGAGACAGTGGGTTCAATGGAGACTCATAAGCCACTGGAGAAACAAGAGCACAGAGGAAATGCTGCAGTCACTCTAGACACTCTAGAGTCACTGGAGCAACAGGATAAAAATGGTCACTGGAGCCACAGAAGTAACTGGAGATGCAAGAATATAGAGGTGACTGGAGACACAGGTGTCACAGCTGGAATGCATGATACATGGAGGGACATTGGAACAGAGTGTGGTACAGAATTTTATGAACTTTTTATTCTTGGAATGGTTTGACTTAAGAAATAGTAAGAGACAAATGATGGGAAATCTTAGGTCTAGAGATTTGAGAAAGGAGACGTGAAGAGAATTTGGAACTAGAGATGTGGAGGCAGACACAATTTTGTATCAGACTGGATTAATCTTAAAATCTTAAAAGTGAATATATATAAGGTCATTTACTGTATAATATGAGAAAATGTAATTGACTGAACCTTGAAATGAATGTCTTTGGTGGCAAGACAATAACGCGTCCCTGGGTTGGAAAGTATACAGTTTTGATGGTGATTTGCAAACTTCTTGTGCCTTAGAGCAGAGTTTTGGAATTAATTTTGAATCTGGAGAGGAGACCTGGCACTGCATCAGGGAGGAGGTGAGTGTAACACACAGAACAGTGAGAGAAAATCTTATTTTTGGTGTCACAGGCAGACAGTATTTGAAACTCTGTGGGTGCTCTACCCTTATCTACTGTAATTTACAAAAAAAATTACTGGAGTTGGGTTTTAAAAGCTTCTGTAGTTGGTTTTGAATTGTTGAATAATTTATTTGTAAGTTCTACATGGGGTATTCATGGTAACTAGCTGAAAATTATTTTTACTTTATTTCTGCAGAGTGTTAGTGATACTCTTATGATTGTTATGTCTTGCTAAATAAATCAGAGAACAGAAGTTTCAGAGACTTCGCTAAAAAGGTCAGAGCTACACCTTCAAAACTTCCAAAAATATTCAGTATTTTCCCTACTCACACTTTGTTTTATGCTGATTTTACTCACACATGACATAGGAACTCCTCTTTAGGGTGGGTTTACACTAGTCCGATTCTCGGACCGACATGAGGAGCACAAGTCGCATTACCTCACAAAAACAATGATTCCCTATGAGAGCCGTCTTAACTGGTCCGATTTATGTTTTTCAATGTCGGACCGACTTTGAAAAAGGTTCCTGTACTACTTTTGTCCGACTTTGATCCTACTTTAGCCCATTGAAAGGCATTAAAGTCAGATCAAAGTCGGATCAGTGTCTTCACTGATCCGACTTTGGCATGCGACTTGTGCTCTGGGGATCATGAAGGGAACTCCACGCCAAATTTAAAAAAAAAAACTGGCATGGGGTCCCCCTCCAAGAGCATACCAGGCCCTTATCCGAGCACACAGCCAGGCAGGCCAGGAAAGGGGGTGGGGATGAGCGAGTGCCCCCCCTGGACCATACCAGGCCGCGTGCCCTCAACATGGGGAGTATGGGTGCTTTGGGGCAGGGGGGGCTCTGCACCCCCCACCCCAAAGCACCTTGTCCCCAAGTTGATGAGGACAAGGGCCTCTTCCCGACAACCCTGGCCATTGGTTGTCGGGGTCTGCAGGCGGGGACTTATCGGAATCTGGAAGCCCCCTTTAACAAGGGGGCCCCAGATGCCGGCCCCCCCACCCTATGTAAATGAGTATGGGGTACATCGTACCCCTATCCATTTACCTGGAAAAAAATGTACAAAAAAACACACTACACGAGTTTTTTAAATATTTTATTAAATCAGCTCCAGTGTCTTCTCCCCTCTCTTGTGTCTTCTTTCTTCGGCTCTTTTGCGGGGTCTTCCATCTTCTAAAGGGGTCTTCTTTCTTCTCCTTCTCTGTGACGTCTTCTGCTCTTTTGCTGGTCTTCTCCGCTGTCCCCTTCCCTCTGTTCTTCCTCTATTCTTCTTCTTCCCATGTTGACACGACGCGATCTCCTTCACGAATGCCCTCTCCGCTGTGTGCTGTGCCTTATATTGGCATGGGGCGGCGCTACCCGCTGACATCACCCGACAGGCCCCGTCCCCTATGATGTCACAGCCCTGCCCCATGGTGTGCCGTCATAGGGGCGGGGCCTGTCGGGTGATGTCAGCGGGTGGCCCCGCCCCATGCCAATATAAGGCACAGCACACAGAGGAGAGGGCATTTGTGAAGGAGATCGCGTCGTGTCAACATGGGAAGAAGAAGAAGAGAGGAAGAACAGAGGGAAGGGGGCAGCGGAGAAGACCGGCAAAAGAGCAGAAGACGCCGCAGAGAAGGAGAAGAAAGAAGACCCCTCAGAAGATGGAAGACCCCGCAAAAGAGCCGAAGAATGAAGACACAAGAGAGGGGAGAAGACGCTGGAGCTGATTTAATAAAATATTTTAAAAACTTGTGTAGTGTGTTTTTTTTGTACATTTTTTTTCCAGGTAAATGGGTAGGGGTACGATGTACCCATGCTCATTTACATAGGGCCTGGTATGCTCTTGAAGGGGGACTCCATGCCATTTTTTTTTTAATTTGGCGTGGAGTTCCCCTTCAAGATCCCCAGAGCACAAGGTGCCTGTCATTGTCGGGATCAAAGTCGGATCCCTGTTCACAGACAAACGGTCCGACTTTGACCCTATGTTGGACCGTAAATTGCACAGCAAAGTAGGATCAAAGTCGGAACATTTTTTTGTCGGATAGTGTGAACCCAGCCCTAAGGTCACGCCTCCAGCCAAATTATACCTACCAGAGCTGATATTTTTTTCCATGGAAGGTGAAAACCTTGTTTGGAGATCGTGCGGCTCATTAAAGCAGATCTTACCTATTAAAAACTAAACAAGGTTAGACTTTGCAAATCTAATGCTATATAAAAACTAAAGAAAAAAAGATGAGCAGAAAAATAGTGTTTGCTCTGTTGAAGTTATGGACATTCATCCCATATTGAGGCCAGACCATAATTCTTCTTCATTTTTTTTCTGTGTACGTGATTACTATTTAATATTGCACGTCACTGTCTGGCTTTGATGAAGCAAAGTAGCTGACTTCTCAGCTAGGTTGGGGCCTTGTCTGAAGATATGAAGTCTTATTGAACGATATAGTGTAAACATAAAATTTCAATCTTTTACTTACTGTATATAGAGATTCACACATTTACAGATCCTTAATAAGCAGTAAATGACCTCTCTAGCTCAAGGTACTCTAGAGCAATTTGTCCCTGTAAAACATTTAACCACTTAAGGACCACACAACGTAAATATAGTGTGGCAGGGCAGCCCTTAAGTGTAAAATCACTTACCTATATGTGATTCCTCTCTTCGGCTCTGGGGCACTTGCGCCTCTGGAACCCCGCTCCCATGTGATTGGACACAGCAGGAGCCAATCAGCAGTTCCAGTGGCTGTGATGGCCTCCGGGACCCACTGATCGTTCACAGGAGAGGTTGGATGGCAGTCTGCCTATGTAAACAAGGCAGACTGCCATTCTATGAGGGAGGAAGATACAGATTTTGTGTTTCTGCTAGGAAGAAACATGGATCTCTGTGTTCCTCCAGTCACAGCATTCCCCCCACAGTTTGAAAGCACTCCCCTGGAGCACACTTAACCCTTTGAATGACTGCACATTTTTTTTTTTAGCACTGATCACTGTATTGGTGTCACTGGTCCCCAAAAATGTCACTAAGTGTCAGATTTGTCCTCAGTCCCACTAAAAATCACGGCCATTACTAGTAAAAACAATAAAAAAAATAAAAAGTTCAAACATATATCCCATAGTTTGCAGACGCTATAACTTTTGCACAAACCAATCAATATACGCTTATTGGGATTTTTTTTTACCAAAAACATGTAGCAGAATATATATTGACCTAAATTGATGAAGAAATTCGATTTTTAAAAAAAATTTTTAGGATGTGTTTTATAGCAGCAAGTAAAAAATATTGTTTTTTTTTCAAAATTGTCGGTCTTTGTTTATAGCGCAAAAAATAAAAACCGCAGAGGTGATCAAATACCACCAAAAGAAAGCTCTATTTGTGGGAAAAAAGGACATTCATTTTATTTGGGTACAACGTCGCACGACTGCACAATTGTCAGTTAAAACAACACAGTGCAGTCGCAAAATGGCCTGGTCAGGAAGGGGGTAAAACCTTCCGGAGCTGAAGTGGTTAAAGAAATGATGCTAAAATGCAGAAAAAATGCACGAAAATAGTGCACCACTCTGTAAACTTGGTAATGCACATTAAAATGCATGCATTTTCAGTGTAAAAGAGTACATGAGCTTTTACACTGATACTATTAGCATATTTTGGTATAAGGTAGAAGGAAAAATAATTAAACCAGGTTTTTAGTAGAAGGTCCACAGCAATTGATTCTAACTTTTTATCTTCTAATCCACTTTCCCAAATATTGTTCATCTGTATCCCACCTCTATAACTTTTATGCATTGACATGAAATAGGCTAAAAAATGGTCAGTTTAGAATTTTTATTGAAATTGTTTTGTTAAAAATATTTGGCCAATTTAATAAGTTATTGCTTTACCTTTTGTCAAGGACACAATGGATAATATAAAAGCTTCAGAATAAAAGCATTTTATTTGCTATCCCGTCATTCTTCCAGTTACTGCAAATAACGTACTGCTGATTCACATCTGTACTGCCTTTTAGAGTTCTGTGCATTATGTTATAAATATATATTTTTAATAACTTTTACAGAGAATTCTCCAATTACTCCAAGGGTCATTGAGCTTTTCTCTTTACGTTGCTATAAATCTTGATTTTCTTGGAAAATAACATTCCACAGGAAGCATTTTTGCCTTCCCTTCTATCACGTTATTTGTATTCTCCTTGCAGGTTTCCATCTCTTCGACCTTATATAGTCATTTTTTGTGTAGGCGCCGTGCTCATAAAATCAATCAAAGCATCACAAATGTTTAATAACCTCCAAATAAGGTAAAACCAATATCTGTTTGATGGAAAGATGTTTATGGCTGACGGTTTCCAAATCAATCATTTTTTTAAACATTGTTTTCTGTCCTCCTTGAGGGCATGAGAGGACTCCTGGAATAGACTGACAGATGCTTTTTTCATTGGAGTATGTGACAGTATAAATGATATTGATATAACAGCAAATAACATGCACTTTTTTATTGGCCTTAAAATTGCATTCAATGCTTTTCTCCTGGTATACCGGTAATCTGTAGATATAGCAACTTATAGGTTTACTTTTATTGGACTAATATACAACATAAAAACTGAGGATGGTGTTTCAAACTTATGTCATTATGTAATTATTATTATAAATATTATTATCATTGTTGATATTATTATTATTATTATTATTATTGTTATTATTATTAATAAAGTGTCTATTTATTTACCCTAAATGTAAGGTGACCATTTCACCACAAGGTTACTTGTACACAATGCACATCCTGTAGAAAAAGAGGCAATATAGTAATCTTTCCAGTCAACTACGTGCTGAAATGAAACCACATTGCTCTTTCCTGGCTGTTACAGGTATTCCACACTTCCAGGCGTGCATAATACTTGGTCCCCCACCACATGGATATAGGAAGAGCTTTTGGAAAAATAGTAGTGGTGAATTAACTTTTTGACCAAAGATGACAATGCAATGCAAATCCAATGCAAACTGCTACTAGCTATACCATGACCTGGAAATGAGAACTTACACTGTGTATATATACAGTGCCTTGAAAAAGTATTCATACCCCTTGAAATTTTCCACATTTTGTCATGTTACAACCAAAAATGTAAATTTATTTTATTGGGATTTTATGTGATAGACCAACACAAAGTGGCACATAATTGTGAAGTGGATGGAAAATGATAAATGGTTTTCAACATTTTTTACAAAATAAATATCTGAAAAGTGTGGGGTGCATTTGTATTCAGCCCCCTTTACTCTGACACGCCTAACTAAAATCTAGTGGAACCAATTGCCTTCAGAAGTCACCTAATTAGTATACAACTTTTGGTAAATAGTAAAAGGTAGGTGAAGTGTTAATACACGGTGAAACACAACCAGATAGTGTATTTTAGGGTTATTTTATTTAAATGTAAAAACCAACATTGTACTGTTTTACACCTTTTAAAGTTCCCCATACTTATGAAAAAGTTCCGTGACATATATATGTGTCACATTCAAGAGTAAAGGTCCAGTACCATATCGATCATCGTCAAACGTAACCTAAACGTAACGTAACAGTAGAAACCAGTTTTTCAATTAAGTGGTGATGATAAAAAGGTTTTCGAGAAGGATATAGGTACACCACCCCCTG
>BLSH010314019.1:723-23630 GCA_018402905.1 Glandirana rugosa | reverse complement strand
TTTTATTGGGATTTTATGTGATAGACCAACACAAAGTGGCACATAATTGTGAAGTGGATGGAAAATGATAAATGGTTTTCAACATTTTTTACAAAATAAATATCTGAAAAGTGTGGGGTGCATTTGTATTCAGCCCCCTTTACTCTGACACGCCTAACTAAAATCTAGTGGAACCAATTGCCTTCAGAAGTCACCTAATTAGTAAATAGAGTCCACCTGTGTGTAATTTAATCTCAGTATGAATACAGCTGTTCTGTGAAGCCCTTAGAGGTTTGTTAGAGAACCTTTGTGAACAAACAGCATCATGAAGGCCAAGGAAAACACCAGACAAGTCAGGGATAAAGTTGTAGAGAAGTTTAAAGCAGGGTTAGGTTATAAAAAAATATTCCAAGCTTTGAACATCTCATGGAGCACTGTTCAACCCATCATCTGAAAATGGAAAGAGTATGGCACAACTGCAAACCATCCAAGACATGGCCGTCCACCTAAACTGACAGGCCGGGCAAGGAGAGCATTAATCAGAGAAGCAGCCAAGAGACCCATGGTGACTCTGGGGGAGCTGCAGAGACCCACAGCTCAGGTGGGAGAATCTGTCCACAGGACAACTATTAGTAATGCACTCCACAAATCTGACCTTTATGGAAGAGTGGCAAGAAGAAAGTCATTGTTGACAGAAAGCCATAAGAAGTCCCGTTTGCAGTTTGTGAGAAGCCATGTGGGGGACGCAGCAAACATGTGGAAGAAGATGCTCTGGTCAGATGAGACCAATTAAACTTTTTGGCCTAAAAGCAAAATACTATGTGTGGCAGAAAACTAACACTGCACATCACCCTGAACACACCATCCACAATGTGAAACATGGTGGTGGCAGCATCATGTTGTGGGGATGCTTTTCTTCAGCAGGGACAGGGAAGCTGGTCAGAGTTGATGGGAAGATGGATGGAGCCAAATACAGGGCAATCTTAGAATAAAACCTGTTAGAGTCTGCAAAAGACTTAAGACTGGGTCAGAGGTTCACCATCCAGCAGGACAATGACTCTAAACATACAGCCAGAGCTACAATAGAATGGTTTATATCAAAGCATATTCATGTGTTAGAATGGTCCAGTCAAAGTCCAGACCTAAATCCAATTGAGAATCTGTGGCAAGACTTGAAAATTGCTGTCCACAGACACTCTCCATCCAATCTGACAGAACTTGAGCTATTTTGCGAAGAAGAATGGGCAAAAATGTCACTCTTTGCAATGTGCAAAGCTGGTAGAGACATCCCAAAAAGACTTGCAGCTGTAATTGCAGGGAAAGGCGGTTCTACGAAGTATTGACTCAGGGGGGCTGAATACAAATGCACGCCACATTTTTCAATATTTGTAAAAAAAAAAAAAGTGAAAACCATTTATCATTTTCCTTCCACTTCACAATTATGTGTCACTTTGTGTTGGTCTATCACATAAAATCCCAATAAAATACATTTACGTTTTTGGTTGTAACATGACAAAATGTGGAAAATATCAAGCGGTATGAATACTTTTTCAAGGCACTGTACATACAGTATATACAGTTGTGCTCATAAGTTTACATACCCTGGCAGAATTTATGATTTCTTGGCCATTTTTCAGAGAATATGAATGATAACACCAAAACATTTCTTACACTCATGGTTAGTGTTTTGATGAAGCCATTTATTATCAATCAACTGTGTTTACTCTTTTTAAATCATAATGTCAACAGAAACTACCCACATGACCCTGGTCAAAAGTTTACATACCCTGTTGATTTTGGCCTGATAACATGCACACAAATTGGCACAAATGGATTTGAATGGCTATTAAAGACAAACATCCTCACCTGTGATCTGTTTGCTTGTAATTAGTGTGCGTGCATAAACGGTCAATGAGTTTCTGGACTCCTGACAGACCCTTTCATCTTTCATCCAGTGCTGCACTGACGTTTCTGGATTCTGAGTCATGGGGAAAGCAAAATTATTGTCAAAGGATCTGCGGGAAAATGTAGTTGAACTGTATAAAACAAGAAAAGGATATAAAAAGCTATCCAAGGAATTGAGAATGCCCTGGTGATTTTGGCCTGATAACATGCACACAAATTGACACAAATGGGTTTGAATGGCTATTAAAGCCTGTGATCCATTTGCTTGTAATTAGTGTGTGTGTATAAAAGGTCAATTAATTTCTGACAGACCCCTGCATCTTTCATCCAGTGCTGCACTGACGTTTCAGGATTCTGAGTCATGGGGAAAGCAAAAGAATTGTCAAAGGATCAGCAGGAAAAGGTAGTTGAACTGTATAAAACAGGAAAGGGATATAAAAAGATATCCAATAAATTAAGAATGCCAATCAGCAGTGTTCAAACTCTAATCAAGAAATGGAAAATGAGGGGTTCTGCTGAAACCAAACCATGTTCAGGTAGGCCAACTAAAATTTCAGCCACAACTGCCAGGAAAATTGTTTGAGATGCAAAGAAAAACCCACAAATAACTTCAAGTGAAATACAGGACTCCCTGAAAACATGTGGTGTGGCTGTTTCAAGATGCATAATAAATAGGCACTTGAAGAAAGATGGGCTGAATGGTCGAGTCGCTAGAAGAAAGCCATTACTATGCAAATGCCACAAATTATCCTGCTTACAATATGCCAAACAGCACAGAGACAAATTGACACAAATGGGTTTGAATGGCTATTAAAGGTAACCATCTTCACCTGTGATCCGTTTGCTTGTAATTTGTGTGTGTGTGTGTGTGTGTGTGTATAAAAGGGCAATTAATTTCTGACAGACCCCTGCATCTTTCATCCAGTGCTGCACTGACGTTTCTGGATTCTGAGTCATTGGGAAAGCAAAAGAATTGTCAAAGGATCTGCAGGAAAAGGTAGTTGAACTGTATAAAACAGGAAAGGGATATAAAAAGATATCCAATAATTATCGGTATAAATCTGTATACTCTCTATGAGAACTGTTGGTATGGAATCTGAAAATTCTTTTGCATAAGTTACCTTGTCATGTATGATAAATTTCAATAAAAACTTTGAAATAAAAAAAAAGATATCCAATAAATTAAGAATGCCAATCAGCAGTGTTCAAACTCTAATCAAGAAATGGAACATGAGGGGTTCTGCTGAAACCAAACCACTATCAGGTAGGCCAACTAAAATTTCAGCCACAATAGTTCGGGATGCAAAGAAAAACCCACACATAACTTCAAGTGAAATACAGGACTCTCTGAAAACATGTGGTGTGGCTGTTTCAAGATGCATAATAGGTAGGCACTTGAAAAAAGATGGGCGGAATGGTCGAGTCACTAGAAGAAAGCCATTACTATGCAAATGCCACAAATTATCCTGCTTACAATATGCCAAACAGCACAGAGAAAACCCTCAAACCTTCTGAGACAAAAATTAACTTAATACCGTGTATTGCCCCCTTAAACATCAATGGCTTATGTAGCATCTCCCACGCCACTTGCTGCCCAGAGTAACAGAGCCGAGAACGCTTTTCCTATGCTCCTCCTCGGCTCGTGATAGACCACATGAGGAGGAGCCTGGGAGAAAGATCATCTCCCTCCTGCAGAGGAAGACAGTTTATGGGGGGCGGGTAGCTTTTGCTGGAAGAAGCATGTCAATCCTGTGTAGGATGAGGATTTGGGGGGGGGGGGCATTTTTGATTTAAAGTGGCTAGTGAGAAATGCAATCTTGAACTGTGCCTTCTGTACATAGTATGCATCTTAACTGTGCACACTTTATGAAGCACACACCTGACACTCTACATAGCGCTTTCCTAATCCCTACACTCTGCACACCTCGCCCTTCTAAATCCTGGACTCTGTACACCGTGCATTCCTAAATCCTACATAGCAAACACCGTGCATTCCTACATCCTGCATTCTGTACACTGTGTATTCCTAAATCCTGCACTCTGTACGCCGTGCATTCCTAAATCCTGCACTCTGTACACTGTGCATTCCTAAATCCTGCATTCTGTACACTATGCATTTCTAAATCCTGCATTCTCTACACCGTGCATTCCTAAATCCTGCATTCCGTACACTGTGCATTCCTAAACCCTGCATTCCGTACACTGTGCATTCCTAAATCCTGCATTCCATGCACTCCTAAATCCTGCATTCCATACACCGTGTATTCCTAAATCCATCATTCTGTATGCAGTGCACTCCTAAATCCTGCATTCCATAAACCGTGCATTCCTAAATCCTGTATTCTGTGCACCGTGCATTCCTAAATCCTGCACTCTGTACACCGTGGATTCCTAAATCCTGCATTCCGTACACTGTGCATTCCTAAATCCTGCATTCTGTACACTGTGCATTCCTAAATCCTGCATTCTGTACACTGTGCATTCCTAAATCCTGCATTTTATGCACTCCTAAATCCTGCATTCCATACACCGTGTATTCCTAAATCCTGCATTCTGTATGCCGTGCACTCCTAAATCCTGCATTCTGTACATCGTGCACTCCTAAATCCTGCATTCTGTGCACTCCTAAATCTTTCTTTCTTTCTTTCTTTCTTTCTTTCTTTCTTTCTTTCTCCCTCAATCCCTCTTTCTTTCTTTCTTTCTTTCGTTATTTCTTTCTTTCTTTTTTTCTCCCTCAATCTGTTACATATTATACCCATATTTAGGATGTAACATGTTCCAGCACATCCACCCTAACCATCTGTGCCTTGTTAGAGGACAAGTACAATGCCAGGGATGTCCTCCCTTGGCAAGGCCTCTGCTCTGCATTTTTTTGGGGATGGGTCCTCTATTAATATTTATATCAAACCTTCATCTAGGATAAGGGTCTGGTATGAATTGAATTCCCAGCCACTCTGTAAGCGGAAAAAAGTGGCTGGAAGCTGAAATTTTGCAGGCAATTCATACATATTTTTACTTTGTAAATATCAATTTCACTGAAGTAGGTTGTATACATTGCACAGATACACTGCTTCACAGGAAAGTGGGGTGCTGCCCACTAAATTAATTTTTAACCCATTTTTTTTTTTGCTTTGGTACATGTCTTCAAGACAGTGCCCTGCTCATCGTGCCATTTGTTTGACAATACCTTTCCTATTAGACTAGAAAATAACCATTACTTGTTTTAACATTTGGTTCCTATTTACTTTAATGGAGCTCAGATTTGTCCCCTGGTATTTGGGCCTGGTATGGACTTGGGGGGGAACCGTAAGCAAATTTTTTCACCGATTTTTATCTATATTTCCGGGAGCCGGCAATACATTACAGCTGCGATTTTAAATGACAATTTTTCCTTTGGAAATATCATTTTGTTCTGTCTATGTTCTACACATCACAGAGATGCGCCCTTTTACAGGCAGACTAAGGAGACCCCCCCCCCCCCCCGGGCACATTATTTAAAGGAATTGTTTTTTAAATTTTTTATCGTTTGACTTTAAGCATTATTAAAATCACTGCTCATTTAAAAATGAAGTTTTTTACAAACAGAACCTGGACCCCTATAACCATTGTATGCCCAATTACTTGCATATTAGCCTTTAAAATGGGCCTTTTTGATTTTTGACGTTCTAGTCCCATTGACTTCAATGGGGTTTATTGTTCGGATCTGAACTTTTGGGATGTTCAAAAGTTCTGGTGCGAACCGAACAGGGGTCCTTTCGGCCCATCCCTACTCATCAATAGCCACAGTCAGTTCTGTACTGATACTGTTAGAAACAAGTTCAAAGGGATACAATCAGCACTGAACTAAAACTGTTAGAAACCAGTTCACAGAGTCACAATCAGTAGTTTATTGACACTGCTTCAAACAAATCCATAGAGTCACAATTAGTAATGTACTGACACTGCTAGTAAAAAGTCCACAAAACGACAATCAGTGCCATACTGACAGTGTTAGAAACAAGTTCACAGAGTCACAACCTGTATTTTACTGACACTGCCATAAACATGCCCACAGAGACACAGTCAGTACATGATTGTATTTGCCATCCTATCACAGCTAGCACCTTGCTCTGCTTTACTAAATATGTCCACATTATTGTGCTTTGCATGGTAATAGTTAAATGAACCCTGACTTGTTCTGTATACTAGTACTGGCAACTGATTTTGACAGCACTGTGTTATAAAGTTGACCAGGATCTGTCCAGCAAGCCAGCCAAATCCTGCATCCCTGATGTGCATTGAGTGAACTTGGTGAGGTAGGCTAGAGCAGGCAGCTAGCTGTCATCTAATAGGCATTACTGGTGAAGCACAGGATCAGTGTTGGTGCATTCTGGTCCAAAAAAAAAAAAACCTGGTCCTTAACCACCTCCTGACCAGCCGCTGTCATTATATAGCAATGCTTTGCTGTTGAATACCATTGCTATGGTAGCAGATAGCTACCATAACCCTGGTATATAAAGAGGGCAGTCCTCTTTCAGATAAAAGTGGTCTATGCGGTGGATTCGCCACGAGATCACTCTTATCGGGGACGGGAAAGGGCCCCCCCCCTTCCGCCATGCTCCAGTCAAGTCTGCTGCTTACCGAACCTACCAGTAGCAGTGGAGACAATCTGATCCTGTCGCTGCAATATCTGTGGGCCAAGTGAGCGGAAGATGCCATCCACTGGGCTCCATAGCATTGCAGGACGGAAGCGACGTCAAACGTCACTTCTGCCCATAGCTCTTAAACGGGACTTTTTTTTCAAATGTTATTTTATTTTTTTTATTTTTATTTTTTTATTGCATTTAAGTGTAAATATGAGATCTGGGGTCTTTTTGACCCCATTTCTTATATTTAACCACTTCAATACAGGACGTTTATACCCCCTTCCTTCCCAGACCAATTTTTCAGTTTTCAGCGCTCTCACATTTTGAATGACAATTACTCTCTCATGCTACACTGTACCCAAACAACAATTTTATCATTTTTTTCACACAAATAGAGCTTTCTTCTGGTGGTATTTAAGAACCTCTGGGTTTTTTATTTTGAAAAAAATGTTTTAGTTTCTATGATAGAATTTTGCAAATAAGTAATTTTTGTTCATAAATTTGGGCCAATTTGGGTTCATAAATTTTGGTCTGTGTTAAAGTTATAGAGTCTACAAGCTATGGTGCTAATCATTTAAAATTGATCACACCTGATGTACTGATGGCCTATCTAATTTCTTTTTTTTCTTTTTATCTATTAAAAATGTCAGGAAAGTACAAATACTCCCCAAATTACCCCTTTTTGAAAAGTAGACATTACATGGTATTTAGTATGAGACATGGCGAGTTTTTGAAGTTGTACTTTTTCCCCACAATTCTTGGGACAATTAAGAAATCATTATTTTTTTTGCACAAAATTGTCATAACAACAAGTTATTTCTCACACACAGCATATGCATACTTCCAATTACACCCAAAATACATTCTGCTACTCGCCCCGAGTATGGCGATACCACATGTGTGAGACTTTTTCACAGCCTGGCCATATAGAGAGATCCAACATGCAGGGAGCACCGTCATGCATTCTAGGAGCAGAATTTTCACATCTAATTTCCTAACGACCTATTACAATTTTGAAGGCCCTGGAGCACCAGGACAATGGAATTACAAACAAAATGACCCCATTTTGGAAAGCAAACGCCCCAACATATAATCTATGAGGCATTATGAGTCTTTTGAATGGTTCATTTTTTCCACAAGTCTTCAAAAAACGCGGAAAGAAAATGAAAAAGCTTTTATTTTTACACAAAGTGTTCAATTTATAAGATATTTCTAACACATAGCATGTACATAGCAAAAATTACCCCCAAAATATATTCTGCTACTCATCCTAAGTATGGCAATACCACATGTGTGAGACTTTTACACAGCCTGGCCACATAGAGAGGTCCAACATGCAGGGAGCACCGTCAGGCATTCTAGGAGCAGAAATTTCACATCTAATTTCCTAACCACCTTTTACACTTTTGAAGGCCCTAGAGCACCAGGACAATGGAATTACCCACAAAATGACCCCATTTTGGAAAGCAAAAACCCCAATGTATATTCTATGAGGCATTATGAGTCTTTTGAATGGTTAAATTTTTTCACAAGTCTTCAAAAAACGTGGAAAGAAAATGAAAACGCTTTTATTTTTACACAAAGTGGTACATTTATAAGATATTTCTAACACATAGCATGTACATAGCAAAAATTAACCCCCAAAATATATTCTGCTACTCGTCCCGAGTATGGCAATACCACATGTGTGAGACTTTTTCACACCCTGGCCACATACAGAGGCCGAACATGCAGAGAGCACTGTCAGGCGTTCTAGGAGCATAAATTACACATAAAATTTAATTCATACCTATCGCACTTTTGGAGCACCAGGACAGTGGAATTACCTGCAAAATGACCCCATTTTGGAAAGCAAATACCCAAGGTATATTCTATGAGGCATGGGCTGCACATAGGTACTCGGGTACTCTGATGTGCTGCAGATAGGTACACAGGTATTCTGATGGGCTGCAGATAGGTACTCGGGTACTTTGATGGGCTGGAGACAGGTACTCGGGTAATCTGATGGACTGGTAAAAGGTACTTGGATACTCTGATGGGCTGCAGATAGGTACTCGGCTACTCAGATGGGTTGGTGACAGGTACTCGGGTAATCTGAAGGGCAGGTGACAGGTACTCGGGTACTGTGATGGGCTGGTGACAGATACTTGGGTACTCAGGTGGGCAGGTGACAGGTACTTGGGTACTCAGCTAGGCAGGTGACAGGTACTCGGGTACTCAGGTGGGCTGGTGAGGGGTACTTGGGTACTCAGATGGGCAGGTAACAGGTACTCTGATGGGCTGGTGACAGGTACTCGGGTATGCTGATTGTCTGGTGACAGGTACTCTAATGGGCAGGTGACAGGTATGTGGGTACTTTGCTGGGCTGGTGACAGGTACTTAGGTTCTCTGATGGGCTGGTGACAGGTACTTGGGTACTCAGATGGGCTGGTGACAGGTACTCTGGTACGCTGATGGTCTGGTGACAGGTACTCGGGTACTCTGATGGGCAGGTGACAGGTACTCGGGTACTCTGATGGGTAGGTGACAGGTACTTGAGTACTCTGATGGGCTGGTGACAGGTACTTGGGTACTCAGATGGGCAGGTGACAGGTACTCTGGTATGCTGATGGTCTGGTGACAGGTACTCAGGTACTCTGATGGGCAGGTGACAGGTACTCGGGTACTCTGATGGGCAAGTGACAGGTACTCTGGTACTCTGATGGGCAGATGACAGGTACTCGGGTACTCTGATGGGCCAGTGAAAGGTACTCGGGTACTCTGATGGACTGGTGACAGGTACTCGGGTTCTCTGATGGGCTGGTGACAGGTACTCGGGTACTTTGATGGGTTGGTGACAGGTACTCTGATGGACAGGTGACAGGTACTCGGGTACTTTGATGGACATTGACAGGTACTCTGATGGGCTGTGACAGGTACTTTGATGGGGTGGTGACAGGTCCTCTTTATTAGCGGGGCTGATCAATGTGCCTGGTGTACACAGTAGGCGGTAACAAGCTGTTACCACAATCTCCCTCTCACACACAACCAGGTTTGTTTACATCACATGACCGGCTGTGCTGACACAGCCGGTCACGTGATAAAGAGCTAATTCTATTGGCTCTTTACACTGATTGGAGCTGGGCTTTGTCCAAAGGACAAGCCTCAGCCCAGATCACTGCACTGCGCGCCCCCGGGGGCGCACACGAGTGGCGTGCGCGTGGAGGTCGGTAGTGACTGGCTGTGATTGGACGCAGCGGGTCACGTGGTAAAGAGACAATTTTATTGGCTCTTTACCCCGATCGAGGGGGGGCTGTGTCCTGAGGGACACGATCGATCCACGATCGCAGTGCTGAGGGGCCCCCAGTAGTGGCAAGAAGGGGGGGACATCATATGGCGTCCTCCCGGATTGACGGAGGTTCCCTGCCAACATAATTTTATAATGACTTGGTAGGGAACTGGTTAAGAGGTCCTGCCATGCTTTTTTCTATTACAAGGTATGTTTACATTTCTTGTAATAGGAATAAAAGTGATCAAAAATAGGTGTGTTTAAAAGGACAGTGTAAAAATAAAAAATAAAAAGTAAATTAAATAAGTCCCACTGAGCTCACGCGCAGAAGTGAGCGCATACGTAAGTCCTGCCCGCAAATGAAAACGGTGTTCAAACTACACATGTAAGGTATTGCCATGATCGTTAACATGAGAGCAATCATTTTAGCTCTAGACCTACTCTGTAACTCAAAACTGATAACCTGTAGGAATTTTTAAACGTCGCCAATGGAGGTTTTTAAGTGCCAAAGTTTGACGCCATTCCATGAGCGGACGCAATTTGAAGCATGGGTATCAATTTACTCAGTGTAACATTATCTTTCACGATATGGAAACAATTGGGCTAACTTTACTGTTGTCTTATTTTTTAACTCAATAAAGTCAATTTTTTCCCCAAAAATCGTGCTTGTAAGACCGCTGTGCAAATACAGTGTAACATAAAGTATTGCAACAACCGCCATTTTATTCTCTAGGGTGTTAGGGTGTTAGGAAAAAAAATATATAATGTTTGGGATTCTAAGTAATTTTATAGCAAAAAAAAAATCCAGCACATAATGATGTACAAGACAGCATACACCAGTCCATATAACTAGAAGCAAACCAGTTTAACACTGAGCTCCAGTGACACCAACAAAAAGATTGTACATTATTTAATGCTCTGGGGTTACCCATCCACACAGATTGTCTTTCTGAGTATTCCATGCTCCTTTTGTAATCAGTGTGTTTTCCTTTGCCTTTACACCTTTACCTTTAAAGTTATGGATTGACATTTTTCTAACCCTTTTCTTTAATCTTTTGGTAAGCCCCTTGTTCAGATAAAAGTATCAAAAATGTCACCAATGGAATTATGCATTATTTCAAACATTATTTCCTAAAGGAGCATCATCATTTTAAACATTACCTATATAAATGCAAAGTTCAGAATTGAAGCTGCTAAAACAGACAACCTTGGTGACAATATATTAAAGTGAAAAAAATAAATACAGAACATCTATGAAAGTGCCTTCTCCAGCTTTCCTCCTATTAAATATAACAGTTTATCTCATGTTTATAGGGTAGTGTAAAATTCTCAGCAATTCATCAGAAAAAAACATTTTTTATTAAAGCGATGAAAACAATTAAATGGATTCTGCTGGAATAAAAAATACATTATATTCTTTACATGTTTTAATAGGGATTAAAATAATCTTTACTGAAACGTGTAGAAAAGTTAATGGAGACATTGTCCAAGATACCTATACTGTACAATGATAAAAAAAAAAAATTATATAGGAACAGATATGAATGGCTCTTGCAATTCTTATACTGTATATGTAATCTTCAAACTTCACATGCTTGTGCTGCACTCTCTACTTACTAATATTTCCTTCCACTTTTCAACTTTTCTTTTCTAAATAAACGTTGAAGCCATTTCTCAGGACAAAATTGGTAAAGTTCCAGTTTTGACATTTTATAAAGCCTCCATTGAAAATCCACATTTTCAATCACATAGAATAGATAGATACTTTTCATATTGTATTGCTTGTATTCAGTTTTTTGTATGTAGCACCCATAGCTTCTGCTAACTTTACATTACCTGTGTGCCTGGCAATGCAGGAGTTAAGTGAACCTGATCTTTATTTATGTAGGTCAATGCCGATCAGTCAAAGAAATTCAATTGCATTTATTCTAGGTCATAGTTGGGTTTACTATTACAGTTGTCCTTTATTGGCTATTTATACACTGGACACTTTACATAAAGAAGTCCACTTGCCAACCTTGCCAACCTCAATACCTACAGGATCTCATAAAAGTGAGTACACCCCTCACATTTTTGTAAATATTTTATTATATCTTTTCATCTGACAACACTGAAGAAATTACACTTTGCTACAATGTAAAGTAGTGAGCGTACAGCTTGTATAATAGCGTAAATTTGCTGTTCCCTCAAAATAACTCAACACACAGCCATTAATGTCTAAACAGCTGGCAACAAAAGTGAGTACACCCCTAAGTGAAAATGTCCAAATTGGGCCCAAAGTGCCAATATTTTGTGTGGCCACCATTATTTTCCAGCAATGCCTTAACCGTCTTGGGCATGGAGTTCACCAGAGCTTCACAGGTTGCTACTGGAGTCCTCTTCCACTCCTCCATGATGACATCACGGAGCTGGTGGATGTTAGAGACCTTGCGCTCCTCCACCTTCCATTTCAGAATGCCCCACAGATGCTTAATACTGTTTAGGTCTGGAGAAATGCTTGGCCAGTCCATCACCTTTACCCTCAGGCAGTGGTTGTCTTGGAGGTGACAGGGGGGTCGTTATCATGTTGGAATACTGCCCTGTGGCCCAGTCTCAGAAAGGAGGGTGATCATGCTCTGCTTCAATATGTCAGAGTACATGTTGGCATTCATGGTTCAATGAACTGTAGTTCCCCAGTGCCGGCAGCACTCTTGCAGCCCCAGACCATGACACTCCCACCACCATGCTTGACTGTAGGCAAGACACACTTGTCTTTGTACTCCTCACCTGGTTGCCACCACACACGCTTGACACCATCTGAACCAAATAAGTTTATCTTCGTTTCATCAGACCGCAGGACATGGTTCCAGTAATCCATGTCCTTAGTCTGCTTGTCTTTAGCAAACTGTTTGCGGGCTTTCTTGTGCATCATCTTTAGAAGAGGCTTCCTTTTGGGATGACAGCCATGCAGACCAATTTGATGCAGTGTGCGGCGTATGGTCTGAGTACTGACAGGCTGACCCCCCATCCCTTCAACCTCTGCACAAATGCTGGCAGCACTCATTTGTCTATTTCCCAAACACAACCTCTGGATATGATGCTGAGCATGTGCACTCAACTTCTTTGGTCGACATTGGTGAGGCATGTTCTGAGTAGAACCTGTCTTGTTTAACCGCTGTATGGTCTTGGCCACCGTGCTGCAGCTCAGTTTCAGATCTTTGCAATCTTCTTATAGCCTAGGCCATCTTTATGTAGAGCAACAATTCTTATTTTCAGCTCCTCAGAGAGTTATTTGCAATGAGGTGCCATGTTGAACTCCCAGTGAACAGTATGAGAGAATGAGAGCGATAACACCAAATTTAACACACCTGCTCCCCATTCACACATGAGACCTTGTAACACTAACGAGTCACATGACACCGGGGAGTGTGACTCGGAAATGTCTAACTGGGCCCAATTTGGACATTTTCACTTAGGGGTGTACTCACTTTTGTTGCCAGCAGTTTAGACATTAATGGCCGTGCATTGAGTTATTTTGTGGGGAGAGCAAATTTACAGTTATACAAGCTGTACACTGACTACGTTACATTGTAGCAAAGTGTAATTTCTTCAGTGTTGTCACATGAAAAGATATAATACGATATTTACAAAAATGTGAGGGGTGTACTCACTTTTGTAAAATACTGTATATGTATATATATATATATATATATATATATATATACATTGCGGATTACAAGTGGTTTACCGGGATTGTGACTGAAGCTATCAGCCATAACTCCAGTATTTTTCTATTTAGCCGACAGCTGGCTTGCTCGTGGACTTGGTCTGAGTGGCTTATTTGCCACTGGATTGCTTTCCAAAGCAGCAAGAGGGGACATCCTTACCCCTCCCACTGCTCAGCCAGACCCTTGTACCTAATCTTTAAGAGCAGTTTTCTGACTGATATGATACCAGTTGATTGGAAGAAAGCCAATGTAGTACCAACATATAAAAAGGACCAAATATATCCCTGGGAACTACAGACCAGTTAGCTTAACATCAATAATTGGCAAGCTCTTGGAGGGAATAATAAGGGATTACATACAAGATTATTGTAACTAGAACGGTATCATTAGTGGTAATCAACATGGGTTCATGAAGGATCGTTCTTGCCAAACCAATCTATTGACCTTCTATGAGGAAGTGAGCTGCCATCTAGATAAGGGAAGGCCTGTAGACGTGGTGTATCTGGATTTTGCAAAAGCATTTGATACAGTTCCCCATAAATGTTTACTGCACAAACAAAGGTCCCTTAACATGGATCAAAGAGTGAGCACCTGGATTGAAAATTGGCTACAAGGGTGAGTCCGGAGGGTGGTGATAAATGGGGAGTACTCAGAATGGTCTGGTGTAGAAAGTGGTGTTCCCCAAGGTTCTGTCCTGGGACCAATCCTATTCAATTTATTCATAAACGACTTGGAGGAAGGGGTGAAGAGCTCAATCTCAATATTTGCAGATGATACCGAGCTAAGCAGAGCAATAAACTCTCCACAGGATGTGGAAACCTTGCAAGAAGATCTGAATAGATTAATGGGGTGGGCAGACAAGTGGCAAATGAGATTTAATGTAGAAAAATGTAGGATAATGCATCTGGGTACAAAGAACAAGAAAGCAAACTACTCACTAGGGGGAGAGCCTCTGGGGGAATCTAGAATGGAAAAAGACCTAGGGGTCCTAATGGAGAACGGGCTCAGCAGTGGCATGCAATGCCAAGCTGCTGCAAGCAAAGCTAACAGTGTTGGCATGCATCAGGAAAGGGATCAATTCCAGGGATAAATCAATAATTCTCCCGCTATACAAGTCTCTGGTGAGGCGGCACCTGGAATATTACAACAAGTAGAAAATATTCAGCGCATCAAGAAAATAAAGAGACTGAAGGGAATGCCAGCTGAACACAAAAAAGGCTATTCAACAACCTTCCATAAGTCAAAATATCCAATAAGTATAGTGCAGCGCAAAACAAGTCTCTGAAAGATAAGTAAACTTTTAAAAACGTCCACTACTGATGATTTCTTGTGAAAAAATGGAAAACAATAGATCCCAAGTGAGACAGCGTGCAGTCCTGAAAGCATGCAGGTGAGGGAACACGTGGGTCCTGCCACCAAAGACAATACTAGCCTCTCACCTTATCCACTCGACCCGTAAGGGTCACACAGCATGTGTATATATATTATCCTTGCGGTACCCTGCGGTGTGCTCGAGTCAGCTGATCAGTGGTAAGCAGCACTCCGCTGTATTCATGGGAGCTATGCTGGTGAAGGAGACCCCATAGACAGGAGCAACCCGGACAGATCGTACAGCAAAAAAGAATCCTTTTAACTTGAAATCAACAAGTGTCAAAGATTTGGTCTTTAAGTTTTTAAACTTTACAGACTGAAGTTCATTCCTTTGATCTAAAGAACAAAAGTTACAATGTTTATAGTTCGCTCAGTGGCTGAGGCAAATCCTGTGTGGTAACCTTTCTGGACGGTGTTTGGAGGGATCTGACGAGACCATCCAGGAACAGATGTTCTTACCGCAAGGATAATATATATACACATGCTGTGTGACCCTTACGGGTCGAGTGGATAAGGTGAGAGGCTGGTATTGTCTTTGGTGGCAGGACCCACGTGTTCCCTCACCTGCATGCTTTCAGGACTGCACGCTGTCTCACTTGGGATCTATTGTTTTCCATTTTTTCACAAGAAATCATCAGTAGTGGACGTTTTTAAAAGTTTACTTATCTTTCAGAGACTTGTTTTGCGCTGCACTATACTTATTGGATATTCGCACCTGGAATATGCCGTCCAGTTCTGGGCCCCAGCCCTCAGGAATGATATTCTAGCATTGGAAAGGGTACAGAGAAGGGCCACAAAGCTTATTAAGGGATTGGAGGACCTTAGTTATGAGGAAAGATTACAAGCACTGAACTTATTCTCTCTGGAGAAGAGACGCTTGAGAGGGGATATGATTTCAATGTACAAATACTGTACTGGTGACCCCACAGTAGGTACAAAACTATTCCGTGCAAGGGAGCACACAAAGACACGCAGCCATTCACTAAAAATAGAAGAAAGGCGGTTTAACCTTAAAAAGCATAGAGGGTTCTTTACGGTAAGAGCAGTGAGGATGTGGAGTTCTCTTCCACAAGCAGTAGTCTCTGCTGGGAGCCTAGATAATTTCAAAAAACTATTAGATGCACACCTAAGGGACCACAACATTGAGGGGTATACAATTTAATACTGACATTAAAAACATACACATAGGTTGGACTTGATGGACTTGTGTCTTTTTCAACCTTGTTTACTATGTAACTATGTAACTTTAATGGCATCCCAGTCTTAGTCCGTAGGGTTCAATATTGACTTGGCCCACCCTTTGCAGCTATAACAGCTTCAACTGATCTGGGAAGGCTGTCCACAAGGTTTAGGAGTGTGTCTATGGGAATTTTTGATCATTCTTCCAGAAGCGCATTTGTGAGGTCAGCACTGATGTGGAAAAGAAGGCCTGGCTCACAGTCTCCGCTCTAATTCATCCCAAAGGTGTTCTATCGGGTTGAGGTGAGGACTCAGGCCAGTCAAGTTCCTCCATCCCAAACTCACTTATCCATGTCTTTATGGACCTTGTTTGTGCACTGGTGTGCAGTCATGTTGGAACAGGAAGGGGCCATCCCCAAACTGTTCCCACAAAGTTGGGAGCATGAAATTGTCCAAAATGTCTTGGTATGCTGACACCTTAAGAGTTCCCTTCACTGGAACTAAGGGGCCAAGCCCATCCCCTGAAAAACAATCCCACACCATTATCCCCCCTCTGCCAAATAATTTGGACCAGTGCACAAGTCAAGGTCCATAATGACATGGATGAGCGAGTTTGGGGTGGAGGAACATGGCTGGCCTACACAGAGTCCTAACCTCAACCTGATAGAACACCTTTGGAATCAATTAGAGCAGAGACAGCGAGCCAGGCCTTCTCGTCCACATCAGCGCCTAACCTCACAAATGTGCTTCTGGAAGAATGGTCAAACATTCCCATAGACACACTCCTAAATACTCAATATTGAACCCTATGGACTGGGATGCCATGTGCGTGTTTATTAACGTTGTAGATTAAGCCTTCTAAGATTTTGGAGGTAAAGAGGAGTAAGGAGATAGGTCTTAGGTTATTCAGACTGGTGGGGTCCAGTGAAGGCATTTCAAGTATGGGGAGGGGGGGCAGTGCATGTTTTAGAAGGGAGGGGAAGATGCTTGTAAATAGGGAGAAGTTAAAGATGTGAGTAAGAGAGCATAGACAAGAGCAGGATGGGTTACTGGAAAAGTTATGTGGGAATAGGGTAGGTGGTATGGTGGGCATCAGAGAAAAGTTTAGAAACTTCCTCTGTAGTGACAGGGTGAAATGAGGGAAGTGTTGAATGTGGTGGTAGAGATAGCTTTTTAATTGGTGGAGGTGACTGGACTGGAGTGATCTTATCTCAAATTGCATCTATCTTCTTTTTGAAATGGCCAGCAATGTCCTGGCCAGTGAGTGAGCTAATGGACAGTGGCAGTGGAGAACAAAGTAGATTGCTAAAGATAGAAAATATGAGGACTAGATGAAAAGGTGTTAATAAGAGTAACAAACTATATCTGCATGGAGATAGTTACTATATTCTTCCACGTGATGGCCTTGTTTACACATAGAGATGCACATGTGTTCCATGAATCCCTGTGCAGGCAGTGCCATTTGTCTCATTTAGGATGCAGCAGCTGCATGGACACAGCTACTGCTCTCAATGTGACATCCGGATGCAGGTGCATGTCCCTTAACACACCCTGGTTGTTACAGTATGTTACATATTTGTTTTTTGGGTTTTGACAAAATACAGTTTTTCAGGTGAATTTTGATAAAATGAAAGTAGATAAAGTGGTCATAGGTTGCCACTTAAACATGTGCTTTTTGTTTCGTTCCAAATTGAAATTTAGACAAATTTTTTGCTATTCGGAAATTCAGATGTATTCAAATTTTTGAATTACAATAGTAACATATTTAAACGAATCCGAAATAATGAAACAAAACTTGGCTAAAATTTGAATTCAAATCAAATTTGAATCAAATTCAAAACAAAATTTGAAATCAAACTCGAATTTGAAAACAAGAATAGAATAAAATAGAATAGAAAATAAAGGAATAGAATAGAAAATAATAGAACATAACAGAGTCAAGCAAAACACAATCGAACAGAAAATAAAAGACCAGAATCAAATATAATAGAAATAAAGGCGTAGAATAGAAAAGAATAGAATAGAAAAGAATTGAAGGGAAAAAACAATAAAATAGAATAAAATAGACAGACTATAACCATGCGAAATTCACATGTTCAATAGAACAAATTTTAATTTGAAGAAATTAGAATAGAAAAGAATAGAATAGAATATAAAAGAAAAAATAATAGACTTGAATTAATAGAACAGAATTGAATAAAAATAGAAAGAATATAAAGGTCTTTCGAAATTCATTTTGAATAGAATAAATTTGAATTTGAATAGAATAGAAAATAGAATAGAATGGAATATACAATGAAAGATTCTCTTTGCTTTGCAAGAGAGAAACCATGTGGATTTACAAATTCCATTCTTTGTCTCCACATGGGTTAAATGAGGAGCTAGATACCCACATTATTATTTATACCTAAGTTCTTCCGCCCCCTCTACCTATGGGTACCTAGTCTGTTTAGGTTGACCTGGTTTTAGATCTGCGGTCTATCAGCATTTGTTTTTGATTCTGTCTGTCCACATGTTGCTCCCTTTTTCTGTTGTTTGATATTGTCGGACTCTAGCCATTTCATTTAATAATGATTTTTATACCCCTAGGGATAATGTACTCATATGGACATTTTATTATTCATTATTTATCATTTATTTTTTTTTTTTTCTAATAAGAGATTATGTGATACACATTTGTATTGCAATATACATGTCCGCCTTCTTAATATAAATTGTTGTTGTAACACATCCTGTTGATATACACCATGCCTCAGCTCTCCTGTCGGCTCTCCTGCAACACCGGCATATTTCCCTGCATTCACACACCATGCTCTGCTAATTTCTCACTCCTGTGATCCCCTGATTGGCTCTTGAGGTTCTGATGCAGTGTGTCAGGTGCTCCTAACCTCGGAAACCTGGAACTAGAGCGGTGGGTGGCTTATCCCTACCACAGGCCGTTTCCAGCAATTGTTCCTCCCATCAGTTTAGCGGGCCGACTCCTTGGAGCGACTTCTGCATGTCCTCTTGCTGGGCTGTGTTTACATACTCCTACAAATTTCATGAGTTTTTTAACAGATTTTTTGTGTATGTACTATTTTTATATTTATGTTTATTTATTTTCCTCAATAAAGTGTCTGTTATGGATTTATACTGACTTTACAACCATCATACCAAAGAAACCCCCTCCGCACCTTAATGAGTTTATTTATCCATAGGAAGTGCTGTTATATGCTGCAATTTTGGATTACTTGTTTGCATTATTTTTATACCTAACAATAAAAACCTTTATTTAATATTTTGTAGATGTATATTATATGTATATATTTTACATTATATGCCTGCTATTGTGAATCTCTTGTGATAATGTCTTCAGAACATGTATACTCTGATATGCAGTAGTATCAATTCACATATCCTTTTATGTTTTCACCCTATCACATGGGCTTATAATGAAGGCTACTAGTCGCCCTTTAAACTCTCATTAGGCAAGCCTGGTCCACTGTTAGCACCATCAAGAAACCACCTTGAGAAATTCCATGCAACCATAACTGGAGTATACTGTATGTATTGTGACAGGCAACCCTTGTCAATGATAGATGGGGTGTATCTGCCACACAGGGTCTTGAAGTTCTTAAGATAAATATGTGACAGTGAAAGGTCTATAGGCAGCAAAGGGTTAAGCACTGGCCACACCTTACTCCCCCACCTGGGGTATCATTTTGACTTATCTGTGTGTAATCAGTGGTGGTGCTGAGAGAGAAGGAGCAGGCTGTGAGGGAACATGCCTGCAAGACTGAAGCAGACCCAGTGAGGTCTATCTATTAGCCAGGAGGCTTATATTCATTTGATGGACTTTTGTTTTTGGGACTATGTTTTTCTACCCCTGTGAGGGAAGCCGTTTCTTTTTACTTTATTTACTGACCAAATAAAGATGGGCAGGAAGCCCTTAAACTTGCATATTATTATATTATTATTATACACGATTTATATAGCACCAACAGTTTACACAGTGCTTTACAATGTAGAGGGGGACAGTACAATTACAATACAGTTCAATACAGAGTTGACAGGAGGGCTGGATTACCTGTCCGAAAAGTCTTCACTTGGAGCTAATCACCCACAATTGGTGGAAATGGATGTGTGCAAGCCATCTACTGATCCACACTGAAAGGCAAGTTTGCTGGCTACACTGTGTACCTGTTGTTAAAAGACTGCATTGAAATAAGCTGTGTGAACATTGTATCAACAGTGCTAAAAGGACAGCAGTGTGTATATACCACTTAAAGGCACAGTGTACTGCAGTGTAAGTGAGAATCTGGATGACTTGGTAAAGGCCTTGCTCCAGAGTAATGCCGCACAGCAACAGGCTTATAAGCAAGCTACTGCTGTGCAACAAGAAACTAATAGACTGTTGGCTGCTCAGCAGCAGCAAGCCCAAGCAACCAGCCAGCAAGCTGTGGCTGCCCTGGCTCAGGAACTGGGGCTCAAGTGGCTTTCCTTGCTCAGGCAACAGAGGCATAAGTGGCTGCTTTGGCTCAGGCAGCTGAGAAAGACCAACAGGCCTTAGCAAAAGTACTCCAGTGGATACCAGCCCAGACTGCAAATGTCTCCACAGGGTCCCCTGGTGACACCCTGCCAGGCAGCAAAAGTCACCTTCTACAAAAGATCACATTCCAGGATGATGTGGAAGCCTTCCTATGTACATTTGAGAGAACTGCCTGGCCTAAAGACCGCTGGGCTGCACTTGTGGCACCACTGTTAGCCGGGGACTCCCAAAAGGCATACTTTGACTTGCCCGCTGAGGATGCCCAAGACTATGACAAACTAAAAGCTGAGATCTTGCAGCATCTCGGCGTCACCACAGCAGTGAGAGCACAGCGAGCACACAGCTGGAGTTTCAAGGCAGATGGATGACCCTGCTCCCAAATGTATGACCTAATCAACTTGGTCAAATGGTGGCTGCAGCCTGAGATACTCACAGGGCCCCAAATAGTGGAAAGAGTTGCGATGGAATGGTTCCTGAGAGCTCTATCTCCTGAGTTGCAAAGGTGGGTGAGGCAATCTGATCCAAATTCAAAGGATGTTCTGGTTGAGATGGTGAAACGCTACTTTGCAGCAGAGGACCTGGTTGCTGGGTCTGCAGTTTCAAGATCTCTGATGGTCAAAAGACCCCCCTCCTGTGGCCGCCCGGTCAACCCGAGTAACACAGTTGGTAAGGCCGAAAAGAGGAAGTCCTGAAAGGCCAGCAAGAATGGTCAGAGCATCACCCCTTGTTGAAAGAGCCCGTCTGGGAAGCCCCAGAGGAACCCATGGCCATCCCCAGTGTTGGCGGTGCAGTGAGTGGGGTCACTTCGCTGCTACGTGTCCCTTGAACCCCAAGCCTATGAAATGTGACGTAGTTCGGCGCATGTCCCTGTTTGCTCCAAGAACTTTGCAGTGGGAAGGAAAAGAGTCCTGGGCCTGGACTTCCTAGTGGGACTGCAGGGGGGAACCCCAACCCCTTTGAATCAAAGGTTGATGAAAATGCTGTAGGGGGTGACCCCTTTTGAAAATGTGTATTTTCCCCTAGCAGTCTGTGCAGGTGAGCCAAAGGTGACCCCTGAGACCCTAGAGTTGCCCAGCGTGCCGGAGCTAGAGGTTTCTTGGGACAACTTCGGAACAACCCAGTCACAAGATCCTACTCTTACATAGTTAGTCAGGTTGAAAAAAGACACAAGTCCATCTAGTTCAACCAAAAAAAAAAATAATAATAATTTATATATAACCAAACAATCCCATATACAATCCTTCACCCACAGTTGATCCAGAGGAAGGCAAAAAACCCCAGCAAAGCATGATCCAATTTGCTATAACGGGGGAAAAAATTATTTCCTAATCCCCGAGAGGCAATCGGATACACCCTGGATCAACTTTACCTAAAAATGTTAGTACCCAGTTATATTATTTACATTAAGGAAAGAATCCAGGCCTTTTTTAAAGCAATCAACTGTGCTGGCCAAAATCACCTCTGGAGGGAGTCTATTGCACATTTTCACAGCTCTTACTGTGAAGAAACCTTTCCGTATTTGTAGATGAAATTTTTTTTCCTCTAGACGTAAATGTGCCCCCTTGTCCTATGTGATGACCTTAAAGTAAATAACTCAACACCAAGTTCACTATATGGACCACTTATATATTTGTACATGTTGATCATATCCCCTCTTAACCTCCTCTTCTCAAGAGAGAATTAATTCAGTTGCTCTAGTCTTTCCTCATAGCTAAGCTCCTCCATGCCTTTTATTAGTTTGGTTGCCCTTCTCTGTACTTTCTCCAGTTCCCCCGATATCCTTTTTGAGAACTGGTGCCCAAAACTGAACTGCATATTCCATATGAGGTCTTACAAATGATTTGTACAGGGGCAAAATCATGTCTCTATCTCTGGAGTCCATACCTCTCTTAATACAAGAAAGGATTTTGCTTGCTTTGGAAACCGCAGCTTAGCTTATGATCTACCAAAACCCCCAGATCCTTCTCCACTATGGATTCCCCCAGTTGTACTCCCCCTAGTATGTACGATGCATGCATATTCTTAGCCCCCAAGTGCATAACTTTACATTTGTCAACATTAAACCTCATTTGCCACATAGTCGCCCAATTAGACAGTGCATTGAGGTCTGCTTGTAAGTTGGAGACATCCTGCAAAGACGTTATTCCACTGCATAGCTGGGTGTCATCTGCAAACACTGAAATGGTACTTTTAATCCCAGACCCTATATCATTTATAAATATATTAAAAAGTAAGGGTCCCAACACTAAACCTTGGGGTACACCACTGATAACCTTAGACCATTCAGAATAAGAATCATTAACCACTACTAGATCGGAAGAGCACACGTCTGAACTCCAGTCACG
>BLSH010313852.1:297713-311966 GCA_018402905.1 Glandirana rugosa | reverse complement strand
ACTGGAATGAGAATGCCCAGTCAGCGCCGGCGGGTATAACATGGGATGCCTTTAAGGCGACGATAAGGGGCTCATACATTGCGCACATTGCCGGGCATAGGAGGACTAGGATGGCTACGCTTGACTCACTGGAGGAATCTCATGGTATCTTGGTGGGCGCGCATAAGGCGCTGGACCTCCACATGGTTGAAATGACTCAGAAACATCAACTCTATTTATCGGTCAGATTACACGAACATAGTGGGAAGAATGGGAAGCTGCTTGCCTATCTTTCACGTACTGCACATGTAGATAGATCTATATCTCAGATTAGACTGCCTGACGGCGCCCTATCCTCTGACCCTCTGGCTATAAATCATACCTTTAGGGTTTTTTACGAAAAACTTTATCAGACTCCTGACCCCCATTCGTCCGCACCGAGGTGGGTTTCCTGAAGTAGGGCCACATCGGTGCGGAGGCTTTTGAGGTGTCTGAGGACTTTGGTTCGTTTGGAAGGGGATCGTAATCCCTTAACATTCCATGAAACTATCCGAATGAATGTGTGCGGTGGAAGAGGTATCTGTTGTGGGGCCTAAGGCATACTCGTGTGGTAAATAAGAAGGACTCACGGTTTAGCAGAGAAGGGGGATTGTGCTCGCTAGGTTGAACATCGGCAGCCTCTCTCAGCAAAGAATGAAGATAAGTAAGGGTGTGGATACTGTGGGAGGCAAAGAAGAACATTAGTACAAACAATATCAAAACAAACTTTCTGTACTTCACTTTTTTCCTCAAGAGCAATAAACTCCTGCACGGCTAGTCCGCTCGTCAGGCAGTGGTACGGCTAAAGATAGTGGATGGGAAAGTCTCAGCAAATAATGGTTAGTGCACGTTTAAGGTGGGTTAGTACCGGGTTCCAAAGTTCTGGAATGAAGACATGGAGATAGTGACGGAAGGGGGCTGAGTGAGCCCAGGATAAGTCTGAAAAAGAGGAAGAAGAAGCAGAGTTCCTTTAAGTTGGAGTTGGGGTTGTGCTCCCATTGTTGTTTGGGCGCAGGCGCTTTGCTGGATCCTTTCTGGGGCTCCTGTGCTCCCTGGAGTTAGGTGATGTGAGGTCCTGGGAACTGGAAGGGCTGGTTTGTTTAGAGGACATGGATCTGAGGAATGACTCTGCTTCTCGGGGGGTTTGGAAAGTTAACTGCTTGCCATCGTTGGTTTGAATCCGTAGGGTTGCCGGGAAGGCCAGGGAGAAACTTATTTTCTGTTTAAAGAGTTCTGAGCAGACCGCCTGGAAAGCTTTACACTTCCTAGATACTTCGGCAGAGTAATCAGCAAAGATTAGCAGACTTGCTCCTTCAATTTTTAGGTTGCGATTTTTCCTGAAGGCCTGTAGTATTTCCAGCTTGTCAGCATAGTTGAGATATTTAACTATGACTGCTCTGGGAGATTTGCGGTTTGGATCTGGGGGGCCTATTCTGTGAGCCCGCTCCACGGTACAAGGTGCTGGTAGGCCTAGTGCCTCAGGGATGCAAGAAGAGCAGAGATGAACGAGAGCATTATTAGGGCAGTTTTCAGGGAGGCCTATGATCCTTAGGTTACTCCTTCTGGACCTATTTTCCAGATCTTCGAGCTTTTCCTGAATGGCAGAGAATGCTTTGTCTTGTTTTTCTAGAGTGCCCGTTATTTGGTACAGTTCATCATCTATATCAGACACTCTGGCTTCTGCAGCAGATAGCCTGCGGGCCTGCTCCCCTAACTCCCTCCGCAGCTGTGACATACCGGTTTGTACTGCAGTGTCCACCACCTGGGATATGTTGGGGAGCAGGAGGGCAGCCACAGCCTGGGCAATATTGGAGTATTCATCCGAAGCCTCTGCGCTGCGGGACTCCGGGGCCTGTGTATCCATCGTGATCGCCGCCTGATCCGTGGCGGCGGCCATCTTGGTACACCCTGGCGCCTGGCCCAGAATATTTGTACGGCCCGGAGCGGCAGATTCCGACCGCGGAGCGGTTAGGAATTTGTCCATCCGGTGCTAGGGAGCTTCCCCTCACTAACCCGGTGTTCGTTTGGCGCTGAGTCCCGGTGTGAATGACCGTATTGTTGCCTGTGGGAGCGGAGCTGCGCGCGCTCACTCCTCTCTCATGAGGCGCCGGAACCGGAAGTAGCTTTTTGTTATTAATGAGCTCCCACAAATACCTGGTGCAGATCAGAGGTTTCAGTATTTTGCGCGGAATGGGAACTTGCTTTATCGAAAGGCTGAAAGTCGAGGGGAAACTGTAGAGCAATTGCTGGTTCCCCAGCCATATAGGCGGATACTCCTTGATCTAGCCCACAACGACACACCGGAAGGACACCTGGGGGCTGCAAAAACAGAGGCCAGAATAACCAACCGTTTTTTTTGGCTGGGGTGGAGGATAAGGTTAAAAGGTACTGTGCGTCCTGCCCCACTTGCCAGTTAACTGCCCCGGTGTCACACTACTGAAACCCCTGGTACTCTTGCCCACAATGGAAGTGCCATTTGATCTCATGGGGCCCTTAGTAAAGTCAGCAAGGGGACACCAATATAGATTAGTAGTCTTGGATTATGCAACTAGGTATCCAGAAGCAGCCCCTTTAAGGAAATCTTCCTCTAAGGCCATCGCCCGGGCTTATTTCAAATGTTCATCCACTCTCTATTGTTCTCCCATAAGGTTTGCAATCAGGTCTTTTTTTCTTTACTGTTTTTCTCAACATTTTTATTTGTCTTCCCTCAATCTACCATGTTCACATTAACTAAAACATCAGATTAATCTTCATCAAGAACACCTGAAGAGGGGAAAAATCTACTATATAAAAACTAAGGTCTTGATGGAATTGTCAGATTAAGCAGTTGTGGATGTCAGTCTATCATCTGCAGACAGATGGCCTCATTGAGAGGTTTAATAAAACATTGAAATCGATGCTAAAAAGAGTGTTCCAGAAAGATGGCAAAGATAGGGACATGTTGCTCCCTGCCCTGTTGTTTACCATCAGGGAGGTTTCATAAGCGTCCACAGGCTTTTCTCTATTCTAGCTAGTGTATGGACAAAGACCCTGAGGGTTGCTCGATCTGGTAACAGAGACGGGAAAGTGAAACATCACCGCACAAAACAGTGGTAGAACATATCTCCCAAATGCAAGAGAGGGTGGCTAGAGTGATGCCATTAGTGAGGAAGCATCTCCAGAAGGCTCAGGACACAGGGAGGGGGAGGGTGTACAGTCAGTCAGCTAAAGTTAGACAGTTTCAAGTAAGAGACCAGGTGGCTGTTCTGATACCCACTGTAGAAAGCAAATTTATGGCCATGTGGCAGGGACCATTTGAGGTGGTGGAAAAAGTGGGTCCAGCCAGGGAAAAGAAAGCCATACAGAATTTATCATGTATACTTGTTAAAAACCTGGAGAGACCGTGAACAGGTATCTGCGGTGGTAGGTGTCAGTTCCAAGGACCCTGCAGGAGTTGACCTGGTGCAGGTTGCGGCTACCCGGTTTAGGCCACAAACCCAACAAGCGAAAGAGTTTCTGCAGAGAAATAGAGAAATGTTTTCAGGATTGCCTGGTCTCACCAACATCATCAAACATGACATTGTAACAGAGCCTAAAAGGGTCTTGTAAAAAGCCCCCCTAATGTCTACATTGCTCTAGGGCTATTGAGGAGGGTTATTTTCAATATTCTAAGTGACATAATGGTTCTGCACAGAGATAAAGATGTAATGATTATATATATGTGTACAATCATACTTGGTTAATTGAATAAATAAAGGAAACATGCAATTTGGACATATAGCCCTTATTGGTTGGAGATAATTACTGACGCCCACCTTATCCTGTGTATAAAAGAGCCTGTACAAGGAAGAATAAACAGTGTGTGTGCAATATATTTGCGTTGTATTATTTTGTATACCCTGTCTCCTGCATGCAGATGATCTGAGTGTGGCCAATGGAATGATGCTGCAGTAAGGTATGTAATTAGATGATAAGGTGAGAGTCAGGACTAGAGGTAATAGGTAAAAAATATATGCTTACAGAGCCGAATGGAAAAAATGGAGTTTAGAGCCATATTGCATCTCAGAAGCACAGCAAGGCAGTGTCTGAAAAAGTGAAAAGAATGCTTGAACTTGATGTCAGTGAAGAGTCGCAAAGTGAGTGGTTGAGTCCAATCATTTCGGCACTCTGCGCTTTTGCGAAGACTTTAGGAAACTTAATGAAATTTCCAAATTTGATGCCTATCCGATGCCCCGAGTAGACAAGTTAATTGAGAGGTTGGGCCCGACCCAGTACATCACCACACTGGAACTCACAATAGGGTACTGGCAGATTCCCCTCACCAAGGAAGCCAGGGAGAAACAGGTTTTTCCACTCCGGATTTCCCTATTAAATGCTGTCTTAAAAATCTTTGCCAAAATCCTTGCCAATCTGATAAAGCACCTCCTACCCTTGAATAGTTCACCCCGAGCAAACAGGTTTTATTGTGGGACACGAGGCTAGAGATAACTCCATCAAGGGGACTCCAGCTCATTCATTGGGCCTGTACACATAACCACTTGCCTCCCTATCTGATTTTATCTACCAATGCTGAAAAGGGGTTCAGTCGGGTTGATTGGGACTTTCTCAGGGTGGTTTTGGAAAGGCCTTGGTCTCCATATGCTGCGATGGATTTTTGTGCTCTACTCTTCTACCGCTCAGGTTAAGGTTAACGGTTCCCTTTCTCAGGTTTTCACCATTCGGAATGGCACAAGACGGGTGCCCACTTTCACCCCTTTGTTAGCAAAGTTCATGAATACAGCCACTGTTCTTGCATCACCAGTTCCCACTCTAGATCAATAGTCCAATCCCACAAAGTGTGCGGTGCTAAAGGTTATTTAGTTCTAATCCTGTAGTGCTTAGGAGCTGACAAGGTAACTCATGGGGTACTTGGTGCAGGTCACATGTGCTCCCCTCAAGGTCCCCTGCTTACCGGAGAACGCCACCCCTGCAGGGGTAAATCGCTTAGACGTGTCTCAGGTGCTTTTGTTGATCCTGGTAAGGGATGTGTCTCATCATCCGTGCAAAGAGAGAGGGGAAAAAAAGGAGGTCCATAGCATAATTTGTAAAAAATATATAACCTTGCTTTATTAGCCACATGCAGGTTATACAAAGTTAAAATGGTTTAAAAAAATGTCTATCACACAGATGACAAATCCTATACGCCCACAATTGTCACAGAGCCTGGTCAGCTCATGAGCACTACAGGATTAGAACTAAATAACCTTTATCACCGCGCACTTTGGGGGATTGGACTATTGATATAGAGTGGGAACTGGTGATGCAAGAACAGTGACTGTATTCATGAACTTTGCTAACAATATATTATATCCAGCTTCTATATATGGACCACCTACTGACCGGGAGCCAACATTGCTTTTAAACCTGTCTCCTTTTTAATCTGCTAGTTATACTACACAACATCAATCAATGCAATTTTTTAAGGATTAATGAGTTAATGTATACATTTCTGTTTTTTATTGTTCAATGAAATTGGTTATTGCACCTTTGCACTTTAGGATAATTTTTACTTTAAGCCTAGGAGCTTTTGCCTCTTTCATATTTTATTATATAATACTTTTGCACATATATATTATTATTCATTTGCACATTTTTGATTTTGCACATACTCACTAATAATTTTTTGGATATACTCCACTTCATACACCTTATGAAGTTGAATGGTGTTCTGTGTACGAAATTCCAGAAGCCGTAATGCGGATTTAATTTATTATATACCTATTTAGATCTATTGCTTTTACCAAGCAGCGCCAGTGTCCAGTTACCCTTTATATTTATGCTACTATTCTTCCCTTGAGGTTGAGGAGGAATTCACTGGAGGGCAGCAGCTTAACAAGGGGACACAGAAGTGACCCACACCAGTCCTAAGCGCAATACTTATTTATATTTTATTTCACCCCTTTTGTTTGCATTGACTCTAGAGCCGTTGCTTCGGAGAGTCTGAGCCAATCCGAATGTCAGAGGAATTTCCGTAGGCTCTACAGCAGTGGTTCACAACCTCAGTCCTCAAGTACCCCCAATGGGCCATGTTTTGGGAACTTCCCTTAGATAAAATAGCTCTTGATTGATTTAAAGTAGCTGTGCAAAGTAAAGAAAAACATGGACAGTTGGGGGTACTTGAGGACTGAGGTTGAGAACCACTGCTTTACAGTAACAGTACATAAGCTATCGGCATATGTGGATGACATACTCTTTCTTCTTACCAACCCCCTTGTCTCCTTGCCTAACCCCTGATGGCGAAATTATACGATTATGGCTAGGTGTCTAATTTTCAGATCAGTTACACAAAATACAAGATCCTATCAATCACCATACCTCCAACTCTTGCAACTGCTTTGAGGGGTTCTTTCTCCTTCACCTGGGTGACCACCTCAATGAGATATTTAGGCATCCAACTCACTGACCATCTAGATTAGTTGTATACTCAAAACTATGTCCCCCTACTTAGAACGGTTAGTAGGGACTTACAGTCTTGGGATAGAGCAACTTTCACGTGGATTGGTCGCACAAACATTAAGATGATGGTTTTGCCCCGTATACTTTTTCTCCTGCAGATGGTGCCAGTCCCCCGTCTAAGCACTTCTTTGTCAAGCTCTGCAGCCTTTTTATCTCGTTTGTATGGAGTGGTAGGGTACCACCACTTACCATGGCTTTATTGTACAAGCTGTTGTCGAGATGTTACCAAGTGCCCACATCCCATGCCAAGATTTACCCATCCATTTCAGACCTATGTTGGAGGGGATGTGGCCAAATAGGTACATTCCTCCATATGTGGTGGGACTGCCTGTGCTATCAAACTTCTGGTCCATGGTTCAGAAACACATAAAGGAAAGCCTAGATATTTATCTCCTCCTTTCACCAAAGCACTTCTTCCTCCACATTCCCAAAATTCACTCTTCTCATTATAAACATAGCGCTCCCCCTCACCTTCTTAATGCTGAAAAATGTCTTATACCATTTCAGTGGAAGAGCACACGTGTTCCAAGTGAACAGGACTGGATTAGGAAGGTGACGGAGAACATGGAGGCGGAGGAGTGAATCGCTAACTGTAAGGGCCCCATGGAAGAACCATGTCTCGGGGTCGTTCTTGGTCTCATCCAGTTTAGATGTAGCACTGTTGGCCCTGGCAGATCCCATGTTTCGACAACTTGTCCAGGCGTACCAATAATCTTAATTTTGAGTTATTCTTTTTTTTAGCAGCCAGGAAACCAGGTGTGAATGCCAAATTTTGGCACCTCAGCAGTGCTTTACAGTCCTATATCTCTCAACATTTTTAGCATGTCATTTAATGGTATATTTTCTTTTTTCCTTTTCTTTTATTCATGTTGTTCCAGTATGGCCAGGTGCTAGTTGTCTATCAGACCTTGTTTGAGTAAACAGCTGGTCTGGCTAGTACTCTAGGGTGGTCAACTCTTTACTCCGTCCATAGCTGGGCTGCAGCCCTGGGGAGATGTACGGGCAATTTGCTGCCTTGTGTGGCTTCTGCCCCCGAGAGTGGCTGGTTCCGACTTTGCACCACCTGGTGAGTGGGTGAGACCTCTCCGGGGTTACACGTGCTAATATGCTCTATTGGTTAAAATCTGAAAATGTCTAAAGGCTATTGCTTGCACTAAACTTGTTTTACTTTTTCCCCTGTTTCTTTTACCCATTTCCTGTTCAAATAATGTAAATGAGCTACTTGTGCTGGTCTCGACATGTTCCCTCCATGCCTGAGGGAATTCCCACCTTTCAATTGCAAATCCAGAGCACGGAGAGACCAGCAGCTGTAATGTTATAGATGCTTGCTTTAGCACGTGAACCTGTGACTGTTGATGCTGATTTTTCCCCCTTTATGTTTCTCTACTTTTTTTTTGTATGATGAATATGTAAAATCAAGATTACTTAAAAATAATGGGCTCTGGTCTCTCTGCGGTACTTTCTGCTAGGCAACTTTGGAGGAGAGCGCAGACCGGGAGACAGCATCAAAATGCTAATGCTCTCTCTTGGGCACATTGTATTGTTTCAAATTTTGCCACCAAAACCTTCGCGTTCAGGTGTGTGTGTGTGTGTGTGTGTGTGTGTGTGTGTGTGTGTGTGTGTGGGGGTGGTATGTACAGGATACAAAAGGATAGGTCCTGGACTGATGGGTGCTATGTGGCACCAATATTGGGATCATGGTCCCTTTAAGTGAAGTGTGTGTACTCAGGGGGCTCACCTGTGATGGCTGTGGAATTTCTGGGGTAGCCATGTAAAGGAGAGGACTGACTCACTGTTAGGAAATGGACTCTATTGAGGCCATGGTGCTCTTTGTGCGCTTCCGTGCGCGTTTGCGCATGCCTGTGTGCATGCCGTGCATGCCAATGCGGCGAGTTAAGCCAGCAACACCCTGCAGTGGATGCTGTCCGTTCTACAGCGTTCCAGTGACCCTTGTGTCGGCTTTCAAAAATTTTCCTGCACCTGTGACCCCAGTGTCTGCTTCAGAGTTACTTCCTGTTCCTGTGACCCCCGGCTTTCTTTGGACTTTGCTGCTATCCGCTTGCCCTGACCCTGGCCTGTCTACGACTACTCTTCTGCCAAGCCCTTCTGTACCTTTGCTGCCTGCACGTTGCCGACCCTGCCTGCACCTGACTACCCGCCTGCCTGCTCCTTCTGTACCGCATAAGCCAGCCTGTTGGCAACTCGGACTGTACGACTACTCTTCTACTCGCACGAGCCTCAGTGGACTTGCACATAACACCAAGTGATCCAGTCCAGCCCTCGTGCCCCCCTGTGCTCCTGAGCTCCTTGTCTGCACTACCAGGGATTCTCGAACCAGGGCCGCAAGAGAGGTGATCCCCTGCGTAAGTCAGACTCAACCGCCAGGTACGTGACAGCAACGGACAGCCATGTCTGAGTCTGCGCAGGGGACCTCTCCTATGGACGAGCTGTGTGCACATCTTACGGGTCTCACCCAGGCTGTAAAGAACTTGCTGGAGGGATACAACTGCCTGGAAGGGAGACTGCAGGAACTCTCCAGCCCTGCACCAGCCAGTTCCGGCCAATCGGCTTCATGTACCGTAGTGGCCCTACCCAACAAGCCTGAGGTGCCCATGCCCGAGCGGTTTGCAGGAGACCGCAAGGAGTTCTGGGCCTTCCGCAATTCCTGTGAACTATATTTCGCTCTCCAGCCCCGGACCTTCTCGCTGGAAGCCACTAAAGAGGAGATCGTGATCTCTCTCCTCCGAGAGGATCCCCAAGCCTGGGCACACTGCCTTCTGGAGCAAAAGGCACCTGAGATCACTAACTAGGACTTATTCTTTCAGGCGATGGCCAGATTGTATGAAGACCCCCACCAGGCAGCCACAGCGGAGGCAGCCCTCCATGCTCTCCAACAAGGCCGCCACCAGGCGGAAAAGTACATGTCCGAATTCCAGCGATGGAGCGCCGATACTGCCTGGAATGGAGCGGCCCCCAGCTATCAGTTCTGGCTGGGTCTCTCTGAGCCGCTCAAAGACGAGCTGGCTCACGTCGGGGTCCCAAATACCCTAGATGCCCTGATCGATCTGGCCATCCAGATCGATCGCCGACTGCGGGGACGCAGGGTCGAGAGATCCGCCGGACCGGCACGTTTACCCTGGAGGATGTCCAGGGCTCCCAGTCCAGCTGCCTCCTCCGTTCCACCAGACAACCAGGAACCCATGCATACCGGGCGCCTTCGTCCATCTTTAACCCCTGTGGAACGCCAAAGATGCATATTGCAGAACCTGTGTCTGTATTGTGGAGGTTCCAGACATCTGGTGAGAGACTGTCCCGCCAAGGCCAGCAAGCGGCCCACCAGTAACTCGGACGGACTCCTGTATTTGCCTAGTGACAAGGTTCATCTTGTGCTCCCTGTCACCCTGCAGCTGCCCAGCGGGACTATTTCAGTGCAGGCCATCCTTGACTCTGGTGCGTGCAGCTGTTTCATTGACATCTCCTTCGCAGCGCACCACCAGATACCCCTTCGACCTAAGGAGCATCCTATGGTCGTTCGACTGGCCGATGGGTCAACCATAAAATCAGGCACAGTAACCCAGGAGACCACTCCAGGACGTCTTCAGCAAGAAGAGAGCGGACGTCCTCCCCCTGCACCGTTCGTACGACTGCCCAACTGACCTCCTACCAGAGGCAGAAGTCCTGTTTGGGCATATTTTCCCCCTATCTGAGGTGGAATTGGTTGCCCTCAAGGCATACTTAGACTAAAACCTGAAAAAAGGTTTCATTAGACCATCCACCTCGCCAGCAGGAGCCAGGATCTTCTTTGTGGAGAACAAGGACCACTCGCTTCGGCCCTGCATTGACTATCGGGAGCTCAATCGGATTACCATCAAGAACCGATACCTGCTACCCCTGGTCCCTGAGCGCTTCCAGAGATTAGGAACTGCCACTGTCTTCACTAAGTTGGATTTACGTGGGGCATACAACCTTATCCGCATTCGCAAAGGGGGCAAGTGGAAAACTGCTTCCACACACGGTTCGGGCATTACGAGTACCTTGTGATGCCCTTCAGACTATGTAATGCCCCTGCAACATTCCAGCACCTAGAAAATGATATTTTCCGGGACTTCTTGGACCAGTTTGTAGTCGTATTTTTAGACAACATACTGATTTTCTCTCAGTCTCTGGAAGAGCATCACAGGCATGTAAAATTGTGCTCACCCGCCTCAGACTACACGGTCTCTATGCCAAGGCAGAGAAATGCACCTTTGAGTGCGCCAACATTTCTTTCTTGGGATTCAACATCTAAATGGCCGGAATTACCATGGACCCACAGAAGGTCTTGGCCATCCTGAATTGGCCAGCTCCCGTGGACAAAAAGGGGGTCCAGCGATTCGGTGGGTTTGCAAACTTCTACCGGAAGTTCATCAAGGGGTTCTCAGCAGTCATCACCCCAATAACCCAACTCACGAAGCAGGACTCAAGTTTTCACTGGACTCCCGAGGCCCAGGAAGCCTTCGTCCAACTCAAAAAACTATTCACATCTGCTCCCATTCTCAAACACCCGGACCCAGCATTGCCATACATCTTAGAGGTGGACGCTTCCGAGTCAGCAGTGGGAGCAGTTCTATCATAGAGATGGGGTCCAAAGGCTTCACTACATCCCATTGCCTTCTTTTCCAGAAAACGTTCCCCTCCAGAAAGGAATTACGATGTAGGCAATAGGGAACTGCTGGCAATCAAGTCGGCTCTGGGGGAGTGGCGGTATCTTCTGGAGGGAGCTTCACACCCTGTTCTGGTCTTTACCGACCACAAGAACCTGGAGTACCTGCGAACCGCCAAGAGACTAAGACCCCGGCAGGCCAGGTGGGCACTATTCTTCTCCCGGTTCCAGCTGCACATTGCTTATAGACCCCTTATAGGATGCATTATCAAGGATGTTCCATGTCCTGGAAGACACGTCCCCACCAGATACCATCCTCCCGGCCCACAGTTTCCTGTTCACTCGGGAAGACCTTCTGTCCCAAATCAGAAGATCCTGCACCCGTCTCGCCGAACCACCGGATCCCTGACTCACCTTGAAAGACGGGTTGCGGTGGCTTGAAAACAGGCTATACGTTCCACAGGAACTCCGTCCAGTAATCCTTGGACTCTGTCACGATACTAAAATGGCAGGTCACTTTGGTGGCCGTAAAACAGAGTTACTCACCCGCTCATTCTGGTGGCCTCGGCTGAAGGAAGATTGCCAGAGTTATGTGGCTATGTGCCCTATCTGTGCTAGAAACAAGACGGAGAAATCCAAAGCCTGGGGACTACTTAACCCATTGCCCATTCTGGAATGACTATGGTCTCAAATTGCAATGGACTTCATAGTCAAATTACCATCATTGGCAGATTTCAACACCAATCTGGTGGTGGTGAACCGTCTTACAAAGATGGCGCATTTTATACCGATGAAAGAGGTACCCCTTCAGCGGCTGAGACCGCATAAGTCTTTATAGGAGAAGTGGTCCGCTTACACGGGATCCCCACCAATATTGTGTCAGACCGAGGGTGCAATTCACTTTTTGCTTTTGGAAGTCCTGTGCATTACTCTGGTTGTTGAGTTGGCCTTCTCCTCGGCCTACCACCCACAGTCTAATGGCCAGACGGAGAGGACCAATCAGACTCTCGAACAATACCTACGGTGCTATTCCTTCTACTCCCAGGACCACTGGGTTTCGCTTCTTCCAGTAGCCGAGTTTGCGTACAATAATTCGGTCCACACCGCCACCACGCAGTCGCCCTTCTGGGCAAACCTCGGCTACCACCCGTCCTTTCTACCGGACCTGGCTATGGAAAGCACCGTACCCGCGGTCTTAGAGATGACCCAGTTCCTCGAGAAAAACAACAAGCTCCTCCAGGAGACCCTCTCCCAAGCCCAAGCTACTAGCAAGAGGAACTTCGATAAAGGGCAAAGAGGAGAATTGGATCTACAAATTAGCCAGCAGGTCTGGCTGTCTACAAAAAAATTAAAACTCTCCTGCCCTTCTAAAAAACTGGGGCCCAGGTACATAGGACCATTCCCTATCAAAAGGAAAATTAACAGAGTGGCTTATGAGCTGAACCTACCACCATCGTTACACATCCATCTGGTGTTCCATGTTAACTTACTTAAACCAGCAGTGAAAGATGCCTTCCCAGGATGTAGCTCAGCACCTCCTGAACCGGTCCTGGTGGGTGGACGGAGAGGAAAAATTTGAAGTGAAGACCATGCTTGATTGTAGGAAAAGAGGAGGCAGAACACAATTCCTGGTCAAGTGGAAAGGCAATGGACCCGTGGAGAGTTCCTAGGGAGCCGGAGCAGAACCTACATGCAAAGGAGCTGATCAGAGTCTTCTGGAGAAGACACCCCACCAAGAGAGCCCGTTTGGGCATCCGGAGGCTGCCCCTTGGGGGGGGCAATGTTAGGAAATGGACTCTATTGGGGCCATGGTGCTCTTTGCGTGCTGCTGTGCGTGTCCGCACGCCTGTGCATGCCAATGGCGCCAAAGCGGCCATTTAAGCCAGCAACACCCTGCAGCGGATGCTGTCCATTCTACAGCGTTCCAGGCTTCTTTTGGCTTTCAGGCTTCATTTGGACTTTGCTGCTATCCGCCTGCCCTGACCCTAGCCTGTCTATGACTACTCTTCTGCCAAGCCCTTCTGTACCCTTGCTGCCTGCATGTTGCCGACCCTGCCTGCACCTAACTACCTGCCTGCCTGCTCCTTCTGTACCGCATAAGCCAGCCTGTTGCCAACTCGGACTGTACGACTACTCTTCTACTCGCATGAGCCTCAGTGGACTTGCACATAACACCAAGTGATCCAGTCTTGCCCTCGTGCCCCCCTGTGCTCCTGAGCTCCCTGTCTGCACTACCAGGGATTCTCAAACCAGGGCCGCAAGAGAGATGATCCCCTGCATAAGTCAGACTCATCCGCCAGGTACGTGACACTCACAGTCCTTTCTGTATTATTAGAAAGGTATTTGGGACCCGGAATTTTGGAGGCCCTGAAGTGACATTCGGGTGGCAAAAGGGCCACCACGCCTGACTAAAAGCACTCCAGTCCCTACAGGGTTAAGCAGCCTTCAGGAAGCAGCACTTTAAACAGGAAGCAGTATTATTAAGTGGCGTGGTGTTAGTAGCAGTTGGAGAGAGAGACCTGTTGGAGTGCTGCACATAGTATGCTGGGAGCTGCCAAATAGCCAGAGTGGGAATGTGCTAACCTTGGTGTAAATCCCATCTATGAACTTTACATTTACTTATGTTTCCTTAACCGCTTAACAACCGCCCCATAGACAATTGACGTCTACAGGGCGGTTGCTTAATTCTGGGAGGACGTCTATTGACGTCCTCCCAGAATCGCGGTTCCCGCGCGCCCCCTGGGGCACGCACACGGGAACATCCGTGACCGTCGGGTCCGGGGGACCCGACTGATCACGGATCGGGGTGAATGGCCGCTGTGCGCGGCCTTTCACCACGTGATCGCGCCGTCAAATGATGGCGTGATCACATGTAAACAAGCCGGCGGAAGCGCCGGCTTGTCTCTCCTCTCCGCACCAATCGGTGCAGTGTGAGAGGAGAGAGGGGGGAGAGAAGACGTGCAGCAGCGCTGTGGGCGATGTGCAATGCCCACAGCGCTGCCTAGTAACAAAATACTCCCCCCCACCATCTGTTTACCACCCACCCACCACCCCTCACTAAGACCCTCCTGCAGTTATCTGCAGGAGGGTCTTAATTCGTTGGCGGGACATCTGCAGTT
>BLSH010313852.1:238150-266381 GCA_018402905.1 Glandirana rugosa | reverse complement strand
ACCCCCCCCCCCCGCTGTACAGCTTGGGGGACGTGCTTTCATACCTAGTTTCTTACGAAGCGGTTTCCTGCGACTTTTTCTTGCGGTCCCGTCTTTAGACTGGGAACTAACATGAGTTGCGGTCGAAGACCAGCTCTGGGAAGACGTCCTTTCTTTAACGGCCTGGCTATTGAATCCCAGGTGTTGAGGGATCGGGGTGTCTCAGACTCAGTGATCCCCACCATGCTTAAGGCACGTAAGGCCACTTCCAGGAAGATTTATCAACGCACCTGGAGGGCTTATATATCCTGGTGCGAGAATGGGGGTGGAATCCCTGATCTTTTTTGGTATCTCGGGTTCTGGCTTTCCTGCAGAAGGGTCTCGACCAGAAGCTGGCGTTGAGTACAATCAAGGGTCAGATTTCTGCCCTGGCGTTCTTTTTCAGCGTCCTTTGGCGAAGCATTCTTTGATCCATACTTTCGTGCAGGGGGTTCGACATGTCGCCCCCCCCCCCCAGGTACGGTCGCCTCTGGCGCCATGGGACCTCAATTTGGTCCTCTCGGTTCTCAGAAGCCGCCCTTTGAGAATATCAGGGAAATATCGCTGCAATTGCTTTCGCAAAAGGTGGCTTTCCTGGTAGCTATCACTTCCGCTCAGCGGGTGTCTGAGTTTGTGGCTCTATCATGTAGGTCTCCATATCTGGTCCTACACAAAGATCAGGCGGTTCTGCGGCCATCACCTTATTTTCTCCCAAAGGTGCTGTCATTTTTCCATATCCAATGAGGACATTGTCCTTTTATTATGCCCGTGCCCATCTCACCCTAGGGAAGTTGCTTTGCATTCCCTGGACGTTGTTCGGGCCCTGCGGGGTGTATCTGGCGACCACAGCTTCCTTTTTGGAGGTCGGATGCACTTTTTGTAGTGATGGATTGCCCACAGAAGGGTCTGGCGGCCTCGTTGTACACTATTTCACGTTGGATTAGACAGACGGTGACCTGAGCCTATGCTGTTTGGGGTCTGGAGCCTCCTTTTCTGGTCACGGCTCATTCTACCAGGGTGATTAGCACTTCCTGGGCTTTCCGACATCAGGCGTCTGTGTCTCAGGTGTGCAAGGCGGCTACTTGGTCCTCAGTGCACACCTTCTCAAAGTTTTACAGAGTTGATGTTTTAACATCCTCGGATGCTGCGCTTGGCCGCAAAGTTTTGCATGCGGCCGTGTGAGACACGTCTGGTTCCTCAGAGGGTTCTGTTGGGTGAAGTTCCTTTGTTCCGTTACCCACCCCTCATGTTTTTGGCACTGCTTTTGGATGTCCCACTTGTCCATTAAGCTGCTGTGCCCGTCAATGAACGGAAGAGAAAACTGGATTTTTTTTACTTACCGTAAAATCCCTTTCTCTGAGTTCATTGACGGGCACAGCACCCACCCCTCTAATATTACGTTTCACTGCTTGTTACGAACTGAGCTAGCAGAAGCATGGCGGAGGGTTATCTGCCAGTGGGGACTGCCCCCTGGGAGGGGCTGTGTCTGTCTGTTCTTTTGCTGTTAGAACTGCCTAGTCACTCCTGAAGAGAGGGCAGTATAACCCACTTGTCCATGAAGCTGCTGTGCCCATCAATGAACAATAAGTAAAAAATCCAGTTTTTTTTTTTTTTGCATGGCTTAAGCTTATGAAGTAGTGGTTGGTAGATGGATCTACATACCAGAGTTTTATATGTGATGTCATTTTGATATTCTGTATTTTAAATTTCCAGGGATCTCCAAACTACGGCCACCCCAGCTGTTGCGCAACTACACGCCCCATGAGGCATTGTAAAACTCTGACATTTACAGACACGACTAGGCATGATGGGAATTGTATTTCCTGAACAGCTGGAAGGCCATAGTTTGGAGACCCCCTAGCTCAGTAAAATATTAAAGTGGTTGTAAACCTCTAAAATTAACACGGAACAAAGCATATCATTCTGTAGTGTGTACTTGCCTCTATCCAAAGCACCTAGTATAATTTCTTTCTGCTCTCTCATTCCTCTATTTGTGGGAGTCACTTCTGACAGTCTATACCTGCACTCAGGTCTCAGATTATACTCCGCTCCCTGTATGCTGTGCAGTTTGTGATATTAGATCTCTGTCCCCTGCCTCCTGGAGCTTTGTAAACTCTGCACTTTGAACAGCTGTAGGGAACAGAGGGCTGTAGATAAACGGGTACAGTTTATGTAAGGAGGATTTGTTTTTAATCTTTGTGTATCACCTGAGGCTAGTCACTACAGTAGGTATATGTAAGATATATGTACAGTTGTGCTCATAAGTTTACATACCCTGGCAAAATTTATGATTTCTTGGCCATTTTTCAGAGAATATGAATGAGAACACAAACTTTTCTTTCACTCATGGTTAGTGTTTGGCTGAAGCCATTTATTATCAATCAACTGTGTTTTACTCTTTTTAAATCATAATGACAACAGAAACTACCTAAATGACCCTGATGAAAAGTTTACATACCCTGGTGATTTTGGCATGATAACATGCACACAAGTTGACACAAAGGTTTGAATGGCTATTACAGGTAACCATCCTCGCCTATGATCTGCTTGCTTGTAATTTAGTGTGTGTGTGTGTATGTGTATAAAAGGTCAATGAGTTTCTGGAATCCTGACAGACCCTTGCATCTGTCACCCAGTGCTGCACTAACGTTTCTGGGTTCTGAGTCGGGGGGGGGGGGGGTAAGCAAAAGAATTGTCAAAGGATCTGCGGGAAAAGGTATTTGAACTGTATAAAACAGGAGAGGGGTCTAAAAAGATATCCAAGGTATTGAGAATGCCAATCAGCAGTCTTCAAACTCTAATCAAGAAGTGGAAAATGAGGGGTTCTGTTGAAACCAAACCACGGTCAGGTAGACCAACTAAGATTTCAGCCACAACTGCCAGTAAAATTGTTTGGGATGCAAAGAAAAACCCACAAATAACTTTAGGTGAAATACAGGACTCTCTGAAAACATGTGGTGTGGCTGTCTCAAGATGCACAGTAAGGAGGCACTTGAAGAAAGATGGACTGCATGGTCGAGTCGCCAGAAGAAAGTCATTACTATGCGAATGCAACAAAATATCCCTCTTACAATACACCAAACCGCAGAGACAAGCCTCAAACATTCTGGCACAAAGTCATTTGGAGTGATGAAACCAAAATTGAGCTTTTTGGCCACAACCATAAACTCTACTTTTCGAGATGAGTCAACAAGGCCTGTGAAACACGGAGGTGGATTGCTGATGTTTAGGGAATGCGTGAGCTACAAAGGCACAGGAAATTTGTTCAAAATTTATGGCAAGATGAATGCAGTGTGTTTATCAATACTGGAGGAACATTTGCATTCATCAGCCAGGAAGCTGCGCATGGGACGTACTTTGACATTCCAACATGACAATGATCCAAAAGACAAGGCCAAGTTGACCTGTCATTGGCTACAGCAGAATAAAGTGAAGGTTCTGGAGTGGCCATCTCAGTCTCCTGACTTCCATATCATTGAACCACTCTGGGGAGATCTCAAACATGCAGTTAATGCAAGACAGCCCAAGAATTTTCAGGAACTGGAGGCTTTTTGCCCAGAGGAATAGACAACTTTACCATCTGAAAAGATATATATATATAGAGCCTCATCCACAAATACCACAAAAGACCTCAAGCTGTCATTGATGTTAAAGGGAGCAATACACGGTATTAAGAAATGGGGTATGTAAACTTTACGTTGGGGTCACTTGGGTAGTTTCTGTTGTCCGTTATGATTTAAAAAGAGTAAACACAGTTGATTGGTAATAAATTGGCTTCAGCGGCTATGACCCCTGCATTGGCAGCAACCTGTGTCACCAGAAATGCGGACAAGGTAATAAGTCTCTCCGGAAGTCCTAGATTCACTGTCTGTGATAGGAAAAGCCGTAGCTTTTCTGGCGGACGCAGCTGTGGATGCTGTCAAAGCCACAGCCTAAAACAGGTGCTCTAATGCGGCCAGGAGGGCCATATGGGTTAAGGCCTGGGAGGGCGACCTTACTTCAAACTATGTGGTCTGCCCTTTTGAAGGGTCCTTGTTGTTTGGCTCAGGTCTAGATAAAGTGCTGGCCAGGTCCTCAGAGAAGGGGAAGAAATTTCCTGTCCAAACCCAGAAGGGAAAAGCACAGAATTTTTTCGAGAGGGGGGGGGGACGGCCCCCCCGGGGCAAACCCAGCAAAGGTTTCAGAGAGCCCAACAAAAAAATGGGGGTACGGTAGAGGTAGGTAAAAGGGCAACTTGCATTTTATCTCTCCAGGGCAAGTCACAAAAGACACCAAGTGACACCAGGATCAAGGTAGGGGGCAGGTTGTCTGTCTCCCTACATCATCAATCTGATCAGAGAAGGTTACCGTCTAGAGTTCTCGTCAGAGCCCCCGCTTATGGTCACCTTGATGCATCCTCCCAAGGATGCATTAAAAAAGAGAGCCCTACTAGAAGGGATTCAAGAACTGGTGGACCAACAAGTGGTAATTCCAGTACCAAAAGAGCAGCATTACCAAAGCTTCTACTCCCACATTTTCCTGGTACCCAAGCCCTCCTGGAAAGTTCTGCCCAGTCATAAATCTCAGGAATTTAAACAAGTTCCTAGAATACAAGAAGTTCTCCATGGAGAGTGTCTACTCTGTGCGAAGAAACCTCTTCAAGAATGTTTTCATGACTACTCTGGATCTCAGGGACGCCTTTTTACATGTACCGATCTTTCCGGAACATCAGGCGTTCCTGAGATTTGCGGTAGTGACCCAGGAAGGGGTGCTCCATTGGCAGTTCAGGGCACTTCCCTTTGGGTTAGCAGCCAGTCCAAGTCTCTTCACAAAGATTCTGGCAGAGCCAGTGGCTTATCTCCATCTCCAGGGGGTAGCATTAATCCCCTACCTGGATGACCTGCTCATCTTCGGGCCCTCAAGGGCGCAGGAGGAAGCGGACACCCAAAGGGTGATCTCCACTCTGAAGACTTTGGGCTGGCTGGTGAATATGGAAGTCTTCCCTGGAACCAGCCCAGCTCCAAATCTACTTGGGCTGCCAGGTAGATTCTCAGGCTCAAAAACTCTTCCTCCCAGGGGAAAAGGTGGAAAAGATCATCGCTGCCATCGAAAGGCTGATAGGAGCCCCCTCCTGTTCCTGGAGGGAGGTTCTCAGGGTCCTGGGACTCATGTCAGCCAGCATTCCTTTAGTGTGGGCACAGCTGCACTCAAGAGACCTACAGTTTTTCCACCTTGCCTCTTGGGACAAAAGGAACGTATCCTTAGAGGAGACTCCAAGCATTCCCCCTCAGGTAAAGGCCTCCCTGAAGTGGTGGTCAGTCCCAGGCAATCTGGAAAAAGGCAGAACCTGGAGTCAGTGGGATCCTATTTTAAAGATCACCACAGACACAAGTACCAGGGGATGGGGAGCCCACTTAGGAAAAGACAAAGCTCAGGGTATTTGGAACAGGGAAGTAGCCAGGTCCTCTTCCAATCTCAGAGAGCTCAAGGCAGTGGGCGAAGCCTTAAGAACCTTCGAACACTCGGTTACAGGCAAAGAAGTCTAGACAACGCTATGACCGTAGCGTATCTGAACCGGCGGAGGGGGACCAGATCCTGGAGCCTTCTAACCCTAGCAAAGGAGATTCTGGGCTGGGCCGAACACAGGGTGGTTTCTTTGTCAGCAGTACATATAAGAGGCATAGACAACCAGGAAGCGGACTTCCTCAGCTGTCAATCGGTCGGCCAGGGAGATTGGGAGCTTAACCTGAAGGTTTTTCAGCTTCTAGTCCAGAAGTTCTGGTGCCAAGAGATAAATCTCTTTTCCAATCAAAGGAACAGGAAAGTGGAGAGTTTTTTTTTCTCCCTCTCTCAGGAAAAAGAGTCAGGGGGCCTGGATGCTCTGGCACAATGCTGGAATTTCCAGCTGGCCTACACCTTCCCTACCCCCCCCCCCCCTCTGGCTCTGATTCCTCGAGTCATTCAGAAGAACAGCCGGGCTGTTTTCTATTAGTGGCCCCATGGTGGCCAAAAAGGGCTTGGTTCGCAACCTTGAAGACGCTGTCAGTAGCCCCTCCTTGGAGACTTCCGGTCCTTCCAGACAGGGTTTAGTGCTGCACCCCAGACCAGAGTTTTTTCATCTGACAGCCTGGTTAGTGAGCGCCAGATCCTTTAGGGGTAAAGGGTGCTCAGACAGAGTGATAGACACTCTCCTTTTGAGCAGGAAGCCAGTAACACAAAAAATAGGTTTCCCCCTTGGGACTTAACTAGGGTGCTAGAGGCATTATCTAGTCACCCCTTTGAACCTTTAGAAAAATTTTCACTTTAAAGCGTTTGTCTACCCGGGAAAAAAAAAAAATAACCTGCAAGACAATAGCATAATGAGCTAGTATGCACCACATACTAGCTCATGAAATACTCACCTTGAAACGAAGATACGACAGGGCTGCTCGGTCCCCTCTGAGGGAGCGGACATCTTCCGTCGGATCTTGCTTCCGGGTACGCGGCTCCGATGCTGTGACTGACCGGAGCGGCGAGACGTCACTCCCCGCGCATGCGTGCGGGACCCGTCTTTCCGGCAAAGTCCGGAACTATTGCTGGGCCTTTACCGGGACATACACGGCGCATGCGCTGTAACACCGCGGCGGATTATAGAGGGAATGTCTTGTAAACCGTACAGGTTTAGAAGATATTCATTTTACCTACAGGTAAGCCTAAAAGTAAACAAAATGGATAGACAACCGCTTTAAGCTTCTGACAATAAAATTAGCCTTCCTACTGGCTATTACAATGACCAGAAGGGTAGGGGACTTACAGGGTATGTCCATTAAAGGACCCTTTTTGTCAATCCTACCAGATAGGATCATACTTAGGCCAGATCCTATGTATCTGCCCAAGGTATCAGCCGTGTTCCATAGGTCTCGGGTAATGACACTAACATCCTTTTGTGATAACCCAGAATTATCTGGAGAGGGTAAAAAAAGAATTTAGAAAGTCTAATCCATCTTTTAATCCTCTTCTCTGGACCAAGGAAGGGACTTCAGACTTCAAAACTTTCAGTCTCTAGGTGGATAAGGAAAGCCATTACATTAGCATACGAGAGCTCAGGCATACCTGCGCCAGGAAAACTGAAGGCACATTCAACTAGAGCCTTAGCAACCTCCTGGGCTGAAAAAGCAGGAGCATCCTGGGATCAGATTCGTAGCGCAGCCACCTGGTCCAGCCAAGACACTTTCCTGAAGCACTACAGTGTGGAGGTCCTATCGCAGCAAGACCTGGCCTTCGGTCGACAGGTGCTACAGGCAGTGGTCCCACCCTAAGGTAGGCCTGTGGATTTCTTTATTATCCTCTCAAGTGTTGCCGTCCTGGAAGGTGAGAGGAGAAAACCGACAGACTTACTGGTAACTGCGTTTCTACGAACCTTCCAGGATGGCAGGCCTTCTTCCCGTCCTGTATGGGGTTGAGGAGAATGTAGAAGTTCGGTGGTAAGTACCTAAGTGTTTCAGTAAACCCTTGTGAATTGGTTGGGAGAACTACTTTACAACAACTAAGGAGCAAGGGTAAGGTGGGGCCCCTTTAAACAGCTATGTACTGATTGTGTTTCCTGTAGGGAGGAGCCTATCCTCTCTCAGGTGTTGCCGTCCTGGAGGGTTAATAGAAACACCGTTATCGGTAAGTCTAACCGTCTGTTTTCAAATGCCATACCACTAGCATTGAAATCTTAGATTTTTCTATGGGAGCAGATCTTTCCAGGCTGGCAGCGCTATAATGTAAACCTCCTACTGAAACCTGACTCTAGAGCCTTTGTTGTAATCTTTGAGGATCTGTTTGTTAGGAATATGCAAGTAGTTTAATGTCCATAGTCTGGGCACATTAACCACTTCGCGTCTGCGCTATAGCCGATTGATGGCTACAGCGCGGACCTGCACTGCCGGGAGGCCGTCAGTTGAAGTCGTCCCCTCGTGCCCTCATGTGTCCCTTGGACACAGCCAATCATAGATAACGGTAAATGGCCAATCACAGCGGCCATTTACCATGCGATTGGCGTGCCCAATGAGAGATGATCTCAAATGTAAACATATGAGCGCTCTCATTGATGGCTCTTCCTCCTCACACACAGGCCGCGGGTGAGGAGGGAGAGCTTTTGTGAATAGTGTGAGTGCTTTATATTGTAAACCAGTGCCCGTCAGGGTCAGTGCTACAGTGTCACCGTGTCATCAGTGCCCATCTGTGCCGCCAATCATCAGTGCCGATCTCTGCTGCCTCATCAGTGCCCATCTGTTCTGCCCCATCGGTGCAGGCTCATCCCCACCAACAAAAACATACTTTTCGCCGAGGAGGCGTACCAAATTCTTCGCCCGATGAGAGCAACGGGGAGCTCTCTACTTCGGTTTCCTCTTCAGATTCTGAGTCTGATGTAAATTATGAGCCAGTCCTAAGCAGTGAAACACTGACTGACTCAGAGGAGGAAGATAGTCCGCCCGCCAGACGAAGACAATTGCCATCCATCAACACTGCAGCACCTCGGCAAGAAAGGCCAAGTACCAGGGGGGTGTCACCTCAGCCCCAAAGGGTTAGGACCCATGCTGGCCTTCTCTATTCCCTTCAGAACCCCTTGTGGCTTCCTCCTAATTCAGGAGAAGTTCCCCCTTTTGCTGCCTAGCCAGGACTCAAGGTGGACACGGATAATTTTTCTCCAATGGATTTTTTTATAGCCAATTTTTACCGAGGCCATGCTAGCCTCAATTGTGGCCCAGTGCAACAAGTATGCACGACAATTTATTGCAAGTAATCCAACATCGTCCCTTTTGAGTGTAGAGACCTTACAGTAGAGGAGTTTAAGACTTTTTTTTTTTTTTTTTTTTGGGCCTCACATATTGTATGGGACTCACCATACAAAACAAACAAATTACGCTCTTATTGGTCTACCAACCCCATCCACCACATGTTGATCTTCTCCACTGTAATGCCTCGAACCGGATAACTGATGATAATGAGGTTCCTACGTTTTAATGACAACGTACAGTGCCCTCCCTGAAATGACCCAAATTTATAAGCTTTTTAAAATTTGGCCACTACTAAATTTTTTTGAAAAATTCCCCCAGTTGTTTACCCCAGACCAACATCTATGTATAGATGAGTCCCTAGTCAAATTTAGCGGCAGGCTGGGAATAAAGCAATTTATCCTGAGCAATAGGAACCGCTATGGGTAAAAGTGTACAAATTTATGTGACCGAGCCACAGGGTACCCTTATGCCTTCATAGTGTAAGAAGGGAAGGACACCCAGCTGCATCCCCCTAATTGCCCAGACTTCTTGGGATAGAATGAGTAAGTTGTTTGGGACCTCATTTACCCACTCCTGGAGAAAGGCTACCAATTGTATGTAGACAACTTCTACATGAGTCTGCCTCTGTTCCGAAACCTTTTCCGAAAGAACACACCAGCATGTGGCACTGTCGGAAAGAACCGAAAAGGTTTTCCTCAAAGGCTCGTCAATATGAAGTTAAGAGTTGAGACGGTGAGCCTGTGAAACGAGGAAATTCTGGCAGTGAAGTGGAGGGACAGAAGGGATGTCTACATGCTGTCTTCGATCCACAATAATACCTACGTGGAAATCCCCAGAAGGAATGGCCCCATCCAAAAGCCAACATGTGTCCATGAATACAATTTTTTCATGGGGGGAGTAGACTACAACGACAAAATGCTCAAACCATACCCTACCACAAGACTGGCATATCATTGGTACAAAAAGGTAGTAATTTATTTTTATTCAATTGGCCTTATAGAACTCTTATGTATATTACCGCAACTACACCAAAAGCCCCAACCCTTCCTTGGCTACCAGGAGGAAATTATCACTGTCCTATTCCCGAACGTCCCACCAGAAAACATTTGATCCAGTGTTCTTAGTCGACTTGCCAATCGGCATTTCATCGATTAAAATCCCTCCCGGACCAACAGGCCAAAGATGTCAGAAAAGATGTGAGGTGTTTGAAGAGACACCACTTATTGCCCCCAGTGCCCTTCCCAGCCAGGCCTCTGCATAGGTGACTGGCGCTGTTAACATACTTCAGTAAATTATTAGCAAAGTATGGTAAACCCCATCCTCAGTTCCTACCATGTACATTCACACACCTTATGCCACTGCTTGCTCTTGAATTGACCCAGGCTTGTTTTTCCACCACGTCTTTGCCTGCCGCTTTGTGTACATACCTCTGCCTGTTCTGGAACTAACCCCGGCTTCTTATTCGACCACGCTTCTGCCTATCAATTCTGTACATATCTCTGCCTGATCTGGAACTGACCCTGGACTGTTTTTTGATCATTTTTTTTAACTTGTGGAAAAAAATGAACCATTCAAAAGACTCATTAAGCCTCATAGATTATATGTTGGGGTATTAGCTTTCCAAAATGGGGTCATTTTGTGGGAGTTTCCATTGTTCTGGTGCTCCAGGGCCTTCAAAAGTGTAATAGATAGTTAGATGTGTAATTTATGCTCCTAGAACACTTGACGGTGCTCCCTGCATGGTGGGCCTCTCTTTGTGGTCAGGCTGTTTAAAATGCCTCACACATGTGGTATCGCCATACTCGGAAGGAGTAGTAGAATGTGTTTTGGGGTGTAATTTGTGGTATGCATATGCCATGTGAGAATTACAATGGTAATTTTGTGGGGGGGGGGGGGGGGAATTTGCTAAAAATTGTGGGGGAAAAAATTAAAAAAATTACAACTTCAAAAAACTCACCATGCCTCTTACTAAATACCTTGGAATGTCGTCTACTTTCCAAAAAGGGGGTAATTTGGGGGGCATTTCTACTTTCCTGGCTTGTTGGTGTCTCAAGAAATGAGAGAGGCCATCAGTACATCAGGTTTGATTAATTTTCAATGATTGGCACCATAGCTTGTAGACTCTCCTAACTTTCACACAGACCAAATACTATCCACTAAATTGGGCTATTTTTACCAAAGATATGTAACAGTATAAATTGTGGCCAAAATTTATGAAGGAAAATTACTAATTTGCAAAATTTTATAACAAAAGTAGAAAAATGTTTGTTTTTATTTTACCAAAATTTTATATATATATATATATATATATATATATATATATATATATATATATATATATATATATTTTTATATATTTTTAGTGCAAAAAATAAGAAACCCAATAGTGATTTAAATACCACCAAAAGAAAGCTCTATTTGTATGAAAACAGGACAAAAAAAAAATCATATGGTTAGTGTTTTGTTGCCTGACTAAGTAATTGTCATTCAAAGTGTGAGAGCACTGAAAGCTGAAAATGGTCTGGGAAACTTCACACTGGTCTTCAAGCATCTTGCAGTGTGTGCCTCTCCATTATTCCTCCATACTCTGGGTCCTTGGTTTCCAAATGAGATTCAAAATTTGCTCTCATCAGAAAAGAGGACTTTGGACCACTGAGTTACAGACCAGGTCTGTTTTTCTTTAGCCCAGGTAAGACGCTTCTGACGTTGTTTGTTGTTCAGGAGTGGCTTGACAAGAGGAATACGACTTTGAAGCCCATGTCCACGATCCGTCTGTGTGTGGCTCTTGATGCACTGACTCCAGCCTCAGTCCACTCCTTGTGAAAGTACCAAACACCTTTGAATGGCCTTTTCCTGACAATCCTCTCCAGGCTGCGGTCATCCCTGCTGCTTGTGCACCTTTTTCCTTCCACACTTTTCCCTTCCACATAGCTTTCTATTAATGTGCTTTTGATACAGCACTTTGGGAACATCCAACTTTTGCAATTACCTTTTTGAGGCTTTCCCTCCTTTATGGAGGGTGTCAGTTATGGTTTTCTGCACAACTGTCAGGTCAGCAGTCTTTCCCATGATTGTGATTCCTACTGAACCAGACTGAGAGACCATTTAAAGGCTCAGGAACCCTTTGCAGGTGTTATGGCTTAATTAGATGATTAGAGTGGGACACTTTGAGCCTAGAATATTGCACCTTTTCACAATATTCTAATTTTCTGAGATTGTGGATTTGGGGTTTTCATGAGCTGTAAGCCATAATCCTCACAATTATGACAAATCGCGGCTTGAACTATCTTGCTTTGCATGTAATGAGTTTATCTCTTATTAGTTTCACCTTTTAAGTTGCATTACTGAAATAAATGAACTTTTGCACGATATTCTAATTTTTCGAGTATCCCCTGTATACTCACTCACCAGAAGGAGCAGGCAATGGGCAGTTCTGTGCTGCTCTGCTACCTGCAGTTTTCTTTACTTCAAGGGCCTCTGTCTTTACTGGTCCTGTATGTAGAAAATATGTGATGTCCACAATAGGCTCAAACCATTAGTTTGCGTAAACCAAGTAGTATTCTGATTTTGTAATTTGGCTTTCCCCTTGCAAATGTTAATTTGCATTTGATTACTAAAAAAAAAATCAAAAACAATACTTATATGGAATTAAAATGCATTTTATGATGGTATGAGATTTAGGGCTGGTTCACACCATAAAGGTGCGTGTGAGTGTGCACACTTTTTGTGCATTCCCACATGTTTTGGACAGCTCATTTAATTTCAATGGACTGCTGAATGTGTGCAAACATGTAAAAAGTACTGCAGGCATGATTTTTAAAATTGTACTGCATCAGACTCCATGATATTGTGGTACCATGCTTTTCGGTAGCCACAAACACACCCACATTTGCTAGATGTGTGAAGGGTACAATTAAAAATGAATGACACCAGCGTGTGTCTGCGGAGGACAGAGCATTTCTGTGTGGTTCTGGAAAAATGTGCTCATTCACGATGCGAGTGGTGTGAACCAGCCTTTAAAATCAAAGCTTAAAGTGGTTGTAAACCTCAGATCTGAAATATGAACAATGCATATCCCTCTATAGTGTGTACTTGTCTCAGTCCTCTGCTATCAGCATGAATCCCTTCTGACACGGTTTCCTGATGGCAAGAATAAAATGGGGATGGGAGAGACCTCCAGCTGATTGGCAGCCTCAGCTCTGTTCCTGTGTGCTGTGTGAAGCGGGGTGTGTCCCTTCCTTCCTCTGTCTCTGACCGTGACCCTAATCATGATGCATCACAGAATAGAATCAAATTGTTGACTAGATAATCGTAATCGAATCATGAGTCCAGTGAAGATGCGCACCCCTAGTGTGTGTGTGTGTGTGTCTGTATGTATGTATGTATATAATATTTTTTAGCAGAGACCCTAGAGAATAAAATGGTGGTTGTTGCAATATTTTGTAGCACACAGTATTTTTTTCGCAGCGGTCTTTCAAACACAACTTTTTTTTTTTTTTTTGAAAAAATACACTTTAATGAATAAAAAAAAAATACGAAACCGCAAAGTTTTTTTTATGTGAAAGATGTTACACCGCAAGAATCGTGATCTTTATGCAAAGCAACGAAATCGTGATTCTCGTTTTAGCCAGAATCGTGCAGCTCTGTGTGCTGTAATGTGGAGGAGGGGAGATGCGGCAGCTGGATATGCTTTTCTGTGTCATCTAATAAAGCCCTGTGTACCATCAACAATTACCACTCTTTATGTGCTGCTGGGCTCCAGTATTTCATGGTGACCGAAAACCTCCCACAGCAATGAATGGTCACCGTGGGGGACACACATGTAGATTGTAAGTGGCAGCAGAAGATTGGCAGCACTGGAATACTACTTTCACTTTTTTTTTTTTTTTTTTTTGTGTGTATTTTAGTGTCACTAAGGCTTCATTTAAATGTGCAATTTGGGGGGGTAAAAATGTGCAGTAGAGACATGTTTTTGCTAGCCATCCTTAAGCTCCATTAGGTAGCAGATGAGGGCGTTTTTACATGCCACAGTCATGATGCATCAGGCATAAGGAGTTACCCCCTATAACAGGTTTTTTAGTATCGCTTTCTGGCCAGCCTATAACCCTGATGTAATGGTGTTACGTTGGCGTTATTGACTGGCTGCTATGCTGTAAGTTAGGGTGCGCAAATTACTTGCCTTACCCCTGGCGCTGACAACCCACCCTATGCTAAAAAAACCTGACACCTAACATTAACTGGCTCCTAGATTCAAAGCAAAATTGTCAAGCCCTGCAGTACAAAATACATTTTATTAATTTACTATAATTTTATTAATTCATAATGTATTTTTTTTTTATTAATTTACAGTGACAGGCTGAGACCTTTCCAGTCAAAAATAACTTTTCATTATTATTATTATTATTATTATTATACAGAGGGAGTAAAGGTGTGGTGTGTGGGTTTTTTTTTTTTTTTTTTTTTTTTTTTGAGGGGGTGGTCAACTATATCAAAGGCAGCCGAAAGGTCCAGAAATAGAAGTACAGAATAATGTCCATTGGCTTTTGCAGTTAGGTCATTTTGTGAGTTTTAGAAGAGCAGTTTCTGGAGTGTTTAGGACAAAATCCAGATTGGAGGGGATCAAGAAGGTTATTTTTAATGAGGTATTCGCCCAGTTGGTTGTAGACAAGGCGTTCAATGAGTTTAGAGGAAAATGGGAGCAATAAGATGGGGTGTAGATTGGTAGGGTCCAATGTTGGCTTTTTAAGTATTGGTGTGACCAATGCATGTTTTAGAGCATTGGGGAAGATGCCAGAAGAGAGGGAGAGTTTGAAGATGTGAGTTAGAGTGTAGGATAGAGTCAGAGGGTGACTTTAGTATTTGAGAGGGAATAGGGTCTAGGGTACAGGTGGTTAGGTGGGCATTAGAAAGGAGTTTAGCAACTTGATCTATAGTAGCAGATTTGAATAAGGTGAGTGTCAGTTGTACCTGTTGATGTGGGGCCTCAACTGGGGGAGATACCTCTAGAGAGGAAATTTCATCACAAATTGCATCAATCTTCTTCTTTTTTTTTTTTTTTAATTTAATAGCATTTTCCTGTGCAGTGAGTGAGTTAGTGGATGGAGGCAGTGGGGGACGAAGTAGAGAGTTGAAGGTAGAGAAGAGTTGATGAGGACTGGATGAGAAGGTGTTAAGAGTGGTAAAACAGGTCTGCTTGGCAGTGTGGAAGCAAGAATTATATTTACGGAGGGCAGATTTGTATTGGTTGAAGTCTTTGAGAGACTTGGTCTTGTGCCACAGATAGATGCTCAAGAGCACGGCTACGTTTTTTGAGATTTCTGGTGTCCTCTGTTTGCCAGGGTTGTAGGGGTCGCGGCCTGTTTCTGTGTTGTGAGGGGAGCGAGCTTGTCCATGGTGGAGGACAGGGATTTATTATAGATGGATGTGGCTTGGTTGGGGTAGGACAAGGGAGAGATTTTTTCATAGAGGTGGTCGGTGGCAGAATAGAGGAGAGAAGGGGTGAAGTGGAGAAGGTTTCTACGGGTAATGGTTAGGCGATTTGGAGGGAAAGGTGGTGGAAGACGGGGAGAGAGAGAAACTAATAAGGTGGTGGTCCAAGAGAAGGAAAAGGATTATTGCATGGAGCGCATAGGTAGGTGAATACAAGGTCAAGGGTGTTTCCATCAGAGTGAGTAGAAGCCTGTACCCATTGCTTCAGGTCTAATGAGGAGGTTAGACTAAGAAGTTTTGAAGTAGCAGGAGTGTTTGTATTAACAGGGATGTTGAAGTCACTGAGAAGGATTGTGGGAATTTCAAAAGAGAGTAAGTAGGGTAGCCAGGCAGAAAACTCATCAAGGAAAGCTGACATCTGTCCAGGAGGCCGGTAGATCACAGCAATTCTTAGGAAGGTTGGAGAGAATAGACTTGTACAGTGAGCTTCAAATGATGAGAGTGAAAGAGAGGGAGGAGAGTGAATAACCTGCAAGGTGCTCTGTGGGCATAGGAGGAATCCCACTCCACTGCCCTTGCGTCCATTAGGCCTAGGGCAGTGAGTCCAGAGAAGGCCGCTGTGGGAGAGGGAAGCAGGAAGAGGAGTGTCCTATTCATGGAGCCAGGTTTCGGTATATGCGTAACGATTTTTCGAACGAGTTTTTAAAAAACAACAACTTTTTTATGAATTAAAAAAACAAAAAACAAAACCGTAAAGTTAGCCCAATTTTTATTCATCATAATGTGAAAGATGATGATATGCCGAGTAAATGGATACCCAACATGTGACATTTTAAAATTGCGCAAACTCGTGGAATGGCGCCGAACTTTGGTACTTAATCTCCATAGGCGATGCTTTAAAATGTTTACAGGTTAGGTGTTTTGAGTTACAGAGGAGGTATTGGGCTAGAATCATTTCTCACTCTAACGCACGTGGCGATACCTCATGTGTGGTTTGAATGCCTTTTACATATGCGGGCGCGACTTGCGTATGCGTTCGCTTCTGTGCGCGAGCTTGCGGGGACGGGGTGCTTTAAATTTATTTTTTTATTTCTTATTTTACTTTTATTTTTACACTTTTATTCCTATTACAAGGAATGTAAACATCCTTTGTAATAGGAAAAGTGTGTGACAGGTCCTCTTTATGGAGAGATGCAGGGTCTATAAGACCCAACATCTCTCCTCCAGACTGGAAAGCTGAGATCAGAACATAAAACGGACGATCTCAGCCTTTCCTTTTCTTTTAACTGGCATTGTTTACATCTGGAGACCCGGACGTGATGTCGTGATGTGCGCCCGGGCCTCCGAGAGCCATAGAGATGACCGGGGCCATCTGTCCCTCGGAAATCTCTGGTATCTCGTTCCGGCGGCAGGCGATTCCTTCTCCCGTTCACCGATCGCTCAGGTGAGTCGGGAGAAGCACCGGAGGGCGGTGGGGGGGGCGTCCCATCCCATCGCCTGTAAGAACGATCAAGCGGCTGAACTACCGGTATGATCGTTCTTACGGTAATGGCAATTGCCTGCTGTAAAGAATTATGACTACAGGTGTCGGCATCATTGAGATATCACCACTGAAATCCCAGGACGTCAATTGACGGCCTGCGGATCTGCAGTGGTTAAAGAACCCCACTTTTTTGGAAGAACCCCTTGTATGTGTTCCCCCTTGTATTTATCTTCTCAGATAGTAAATCTGCTCATTCCTCTTGGCAAAAAGCCTTCAGTTCCTGGAAATTCTTAGGCTATTTTGCATGAACTGCACGTTTTGAGATCTCCCCAGAGTGGCTCAATGATATTGAGTTCAGGAGACTGAGATGGCCACTCCAGAACCTTCATTTTATTCTGCTGTAGCCAATGACCGGTCGACTTGGCCTTGTGTTTTGGATCATTGTCATGTTGGAATGTCCAAGTACGTCCCATGCACAGCTTCCTGGATGATGAATGCAAATGTTCCTCCAGTATTTCTTGATAACATACTGCATTCATCTTGATATCAATTTTGACCAAATTTCCATGCCTTTGCAGCTCACACATCCCCAAAACATCCGCAATCGACCTCCGTGTTTCACAGGTGTATTGTAAGTGGGATACTTTGTGGCTTTTGCGTAGTAATGGCTTTCTTCTGGAGACTGAACATGCAGCCCATCTTTCTTCAAGTGCCTCCTTATTGTACATCTTGAAACAGCCACGCCACACATTTTCATAGAGTCCTGTATTTCACCTGAAGTTATTTGTGGGTTTTTCTTTGCATCCCAAACAATTTTTCCTGGCAGTTGTGGCTGAAATTTAAGTTGGTCTACCTGACCGTGGTTTGGTTTCAACAGAACCCCTCATTTTCCACTTCTTGATTAGAGTTTGAACACTGCTGATTGGCATTCTCAATACCTTGGATATCTTTTTTATATCCCTTTCCTGTTTTTATACAGTTCAACTACGTTTTCCTGCAGATCCTTTGACAATTCTTTTGCTTTCCCTATGACTCAGAATCCAGAAACGTCAGTGCAGCACTGGATGAAAGATGCAAGGGTCTGTCAGAGTCCACCAATGCATTGACCTTTTATACACACACATGCAATTACAAGCAAACAGATCACAGGTGAGGATGGTTACCTTTTTAATAGCCATTCAAACCCCCTTTTGTGTTAACTTGTGTGCATGTTATCAGGCCAAAATCACTAGGGTATGTAAACTTTTAATCAGGATCATTTGGGTTGGTTCTGTTGTCATTATGATTTAAAAAGATTAAACACAGTTGATTGGCTGAAGCCATTTATTAGCAAACACTAACCATGAGTAAAAAATGTTTTTGTGTTATCATTCATGTTCTCTGAAAAATGGCCAAGAAATCATAAATTTTGCCAAGGTATGTAAACTTTATGAGCACAACTGTGTATATATATAATCTCAACTTTTTCCTTTTACAGGTACATTTTTCAAGTACTGCAGGGCAGCAATTTTTACAGGGGGAAGGGGACCTGACCTAATCTGACCTTTCATTTTAGTGCATGAACCTTTTTATAAAGATCTTCAGCTTCCTTCCTTTGTAACTCTTACAGAAAGTCCGTGGTCAGAGACTTAAAGTGATTGTAAAGTCTTGTGTATTTTTTTTCCTATTAAAATAACAAACCTGTTATACTTACCTCCATTGTGCAGTGGTTTTACACATGGAAGGCCAGATCCTCCTCCTTCTCGGGTCCCTGGCTGGAGCTCCTGGCCACTCCGTCCTGTTGAGTACCCCTATGGGGGCACCTGAGCCAAGCTGCAGCTCCATCTATTGAAACATGGAGCCATGGTTCGGCCCCGCCCTCTCTCTCCTCTTTGACTGAGCTTGACTGAGTTTGACAGCAGTGGGAGCCAATGGCGCCGCTGCTGTGTCTCAGCCAATCAGGAGGCAGAGTCCCGCACGGCCAAGGCATTCGTGGACATCGCTGGATTGAGATGGGGCTCAGGTAAGGCTTGGGGGGGAGGTGCAGCACACAGAAGGCTTTTTATCTTAATGCATAGAATGTATTAAGCTAAAAAACCTTCTGTCTTTACAACCACTTTAAGCCCCACATTTTCTGATTTTCTTTCCAGGAGACTGGATACCTCTGTCTGCTGAATGTTCAGCTGGGTGACCAGTCACTTAAATTAGCTCCATTACTAGTTCACAGTTCCCTTATCACCACCTAATGCACTGCCCACTGCTCCAATTGGCCTACCTAGAGTCCACCCATATGCACTTGTGTGTGAGCTGACGGAATATTGGCAATATAGCTCACCTAATGGAGCACTGCAGGACTCTCCCTGATGATGTCACCAACCATAGGAATGGTTATTACTCCGCTTTGGAGAACAGTAGTGAAGGATTTGAGCATGTTTAATCACTGTCCACAGACCTAAGAAGTGTGGGGAGCAAGAAGAAATGGAGCTTGGAGATGAGAAAAACAAATATTGTTATTATTTTTCAGGATTTGTATAGCGCCGACAGTTTGCGCAGCGCTTTATATAAGTAGAGAATACAGCAACCATACAATTTAAAACCAGAGGGTTAGAGGGGCTCTGCTCCTGCAAGCTTACAATCTAAGAGGGAGGGGCTGGTGAAACAAAAGGTAGGCACTGTGAGGGATGAACTGATGAGGGGAGTAAAAGATTCCGTTATTAGCCGGAGGTAGGATAGGCCTCCCTGAAGAGATGAGTTTTCAGGGATCGCCTAAAAGTGGACAGAGTGGGAGGCAGGCAGACAGATTGGGGTAGAGAGTTCCAGAGGATGGGAGAGGCTCTGGAGAAGTCCTGGAGATGAGCATGGGAGGAGGAGACAAGGGACCTAGAGAGCAGAAGGTCTTGGGAGGAGCGAAGAGGATGGTTTGGGTGATATTTGGAGATAAGATTGCTGATGTAGCTTGGGGCAGAATTTTAAATGGCTTTGTATGTTATGGTTAGGGTTTTGAATTGTATTCTTTGGGAAATGGGAAGCCAGTGGAGGGATTGGCAGAGAGGAGCGGCGGACACTGAGCGGTTGGTAAGGTGGATGAGTCTGGCAGCAACATTCATGATAGACTAAAGAGGGGATAGCTTGCAGAGAGGTAGGCCAATTAGAAGGGACTTATAATAGTCAAGACGAGCGATAACAAGGGAGCATATAAGTTGCTTAGTGGTCAATGGTTAGGAAGGGGTGTATTTTGGAGATGTTTAGGAGGTGAAGTCTGCACGATTTGGACAGTGATTGGATTTGGTGCTGAGAGGACAGGTCAGAGTCTAGGATTTACACCTAGTACTTAGCCATGAGGGGAGGGACTGATAGTTGTATTATTGATCTTAATGGAGAAGTCGGGAAGGGCACATGCTGCAGGAAATATTATGCTCAAGGTTACCTTCTGTACTGTTTGTGTAACCAAAAACCATCCAGTCACATCATTTTCACTGGAAAGCAGGATCAGTCAACCTGGAATGTGATCCTTTTCTTGGGCAGAAATCCTATAACTAGGGCTGTTGAAAATAATCAGCGCATCGATGCATCGCGATTCAGCATTGCTCGATTCTGCATCGATGCAGAGACCAGCTGAATCGCGATGTGCGCTGACGTCATCGCGGCTCCCCCCTCCTTGTCACATTCATCTTAATGGCAGCTTAGCAGACATTTAAACCTGGCTACCTCTGTGTTGCCGCCTTCCACCAATCCTGTTCCCTCTCCCCTCACTGTCCCGCCCCCTCACCAGCCAATGGCAAGTTAAAGCCAGGGGTCATGGTGGCGGAATGAGGTGATGAGAAGCCACGCTGTGTGCACGTTGGCGGGGACATGGAGGACCGGAGCTGGTGTGGCTCGGTCCTGTTTGTGCTGTGCTGGCGCTGCTGCTGCTGAGAGTGACAGCGGCGGCACATGGAGCTCCTGGGAGGAGAGCGGAGCCATCAGTACTCTGGTCCCAGAAGGGTTGGAGCGGCCGCGGCATTCTCAGCCAGAGGCGTGACGGTGGAGGATGACAAGTCTGAGCCAGAGGAAAGCCGGGAGAGCAGCAGACCCAGGTGAGGGGGCTGCGGGAGGACATTGAGGGGACTGGATATGGTAAGGGAGGTGCCAGACTGTCCTGTTCAAGCCAACCATTACCCCCCCCCCCCCCCCCCCAACCACCAACCTGTCACCATATCACAGATGCCACCCCGCTTATTACCATACCGCTCACCTGCCAATGTGTCATCATGGACTGCTTTCCATCCTTCTCGACTGGCATCCACACAGTGCACTGTTCCCCTCCTCCGCTCTGCTCCCCCCCACTGCACCTCTACACAGAGAGCAATGCATGCAGATATGACAATAAAACAAAAAAATGGTGCACAACGCTTTGTGGTGATAAATGTACAAAGAGTCTTATTAAGTAGCGAACAAATATATAGTCCTGAAATATCTGTGATGTGATTGAAATAAATATTCTGTATATTCACAGTAATTCCAGTGCTGAGTGTGCTGTGTTCAATCATTTCTGATTTCTGGTGAATGATTGAACACCGCACACTCAGCACTGGAATTACTGGGAATATATAGAATATTTCTTTCAATCATATCACAGATATTTCAGGACTATATTTGTTCGCTACTTAAGACTCTTTGTACATTTATCACCACAAAGCGTTGTGCACCATTTTTTGTTTTTTTGTTTATTAAAGGCAGTATATTTACTGTGTGCTAGCTGCTAACTAATCACAGTGCGCCCACTTTATTTTGTTTTTAATGCAGATATGATAGCATGTTCCCCAGCTGGCTGTCAAACTGCCTAATGTCCTCTACAGCCCATTCCTCCCGCTGCAGGTCCCACTGTCTCTCGCTCAAACCTCCCTTTTATATGTCTCAAACTGCTCCCAGTTACTAACCCCAGATCACCCAAACTGCACATCAGACAGACATGGCTCCAAGCCCATTCCTCTTCCACCTCCCCATTTAAACCAATGGCCACTGCAGAGCCACTACCCTCACCCATCACACCTCTATTCACAGTTTCCAACCCACACCCCATGCAACTTTGAACAATCTGAGGTCCCACCCATTCTCCTCTCTGGAGCCCTCCATCCTTCAGTTCCTAACACCCCCCACAGACTCCTCCGTCAAATAATATTCCTGGTCTCTTCAAGCCTTCCATTCCTATCCTAATGATTCTTCCATTCTTTCATTCTTATTCATTGATTCCTCCTTTCCTATCCCCAGACTCTATATCCATGGATTTCACCATCTTTCAATTCTTATGCCTTGACCCCTCCATCCTCCAGTTCTATCCCCGGACTCTTGCCCCCCTTTAGTTTCTTTCTCCAGACTTCATCATTCTTCCTTTCCTATTCATGGATTCCTCCTTCCCTATCCCTAGACTTCTCAATCCTTCCTTTCCTATTCATGGATTCCTCCTTCCCTATCCCAAACTCCTCCATCCCTCCTTTGATTCTTCCATCCTTCGGTTCTTCTGGCTGCTTGAATTAGTTGATGTAAACCATCGGCAGTAATCGTGATGCATCGCGGAATCAAATCGAATTGTTGACATGATAATCGTAATCGAATCGTGAGACCACGGACGATGCGCACCCCTACCTATAACTGCCTAGGCTTGTGGTCACATGGGCAGCACAGAAAAGAGCCTTGAGAGTAGTGTTTGTTTGGAAGGCATTTAAAGCCTTCTGTTAAGATAGAACTATACTCCCCTTAAATCCAGTAAAGTGTGTCCCTGGAACTCCCCACTTCTTGAAATGGCCAGCTGCAGGGTGTCTTGATCGCTGGCCACTGTCACTGGCCTGGCCGAGATTGTCACTCCTGCACATACACGGGAGTTATATCACATTTGCAGAAATTGTGCAGTAAGCTGCGTTTGCACAGCTTACTGTACAGGGGAGGACAGGCAGGTAAGTATATATAAGAAAATAAAAGGTGGACCTCAACCTACTAAATTTTTTTGTCACCATTCTAAGACCGATTCATTCCTAGAGATGGGGTACCTCCACAACTATAGTTGAGTATAACAAAGAAAGGAAGGGGTGTAGAAGAGACAAGGATGTCTCTTCTGCATTAAAAACCCTGTTCGTCCGAATTCAGCCCAAAATTCCGGGTGAAATGGGACATAAAATGGTGAACCAGGACGCACCAGATCCCTGCTGTGCATCGGAGCCGTTGGAGGTGTGAACCCAGCCTTAACCCCATCTGCACCCAAAAATTACAATGGGAGGTGGGGTTAGGACAGGGGCTGCTTTCTACAGAAAGAAGCAGTTTCTGTGACATTCTTACACACCCCCTGCTGAGTCTGACTTTGGGCTCTTGCACACAGACATAATAATTTACTTATTTGTTTAGTCCTCATTCACACTGCCTTAATGATGATTAGAGTGGTTGTAAAGGCAGAAGGTTTTTTATCTTAATGCATTATGATTAAAAAAAAGATTTAAAAAAGCTGTGTGCAGCAACCCCCCCCCCCCCATTACTTGCCTAAGCCCTTCTCGGTCCAGCGATGTTGCACGAGAGACTCGGCTGTTCAGGATTCTCCCTCCTGATTGGCTGAGACAGCAGCAAAGCGCCATTGGCTCCCTCTGTTGTCAGTCAGTGAACTAATGAGTGACGAGAGGGAACGGGGGCAGGCCATGGTTCCATGTCTGAATAGACACTAGGAGCCTCGGCTCGGGTGCCCCCATAGTAAGCTGATTGTTGTGGGGGCTCTTGACAGGAGGGAGGGACCTGAGAAAAGGAGGATCTGGGCTGCTGTGTGCAAAACCACTGCACAGAGCAGGTTAGTATAACATGTTTGTTATTTTAAACAAAATGAGACGTTAGTATCACTTTAAGGCAAGTTATGATAGGGGCGTGGCTTGCGGCACATGGAGTAGGACACACAGACGGCTGTCTCCGCCGAATATCCTGCTTCTCCTGATTAACACTTCCTGCAGCAGCAAAGCCACCGCTCCTGACCTGCTCAGGCTTCACTACACCCGGGGCTTTCTTTCTAGTCAGCTCTGCCATCGCAATGTCCCGGAGGGGAAAAGACTTGCAAGCGGCGCCAGATGATGAGACCCAAGATGGGGGTCGCTTGGCCAAGGAAGCAGCCCAGAAACTATTTGCTAAGTCCACTGCCAAGGATACCCCTCTTAAGTCGGCCTTCCCAGCGCCAGCTGCTGCCCCTGATGCTCCCGAAGATGAAGAGTGTTCCTGCCTGGCCGGAGGACCCTGCAGGTTCATCTCCATGGGACAGAGTGCCCTACTAGCTTCAGGCAGTGAGCCCAGTGACAGGCACACAAGACCCTGAACCCTCTCTCAGAGAAATCTTTTCTGCAGTGATCTCCTGCAATGCTACTTTCACTAACTTGACCACAGAAATTTAAAGGAGTGAAAATAGAGCTGATGTTAGTCAGACAAGAGATGCAAATACTGAGGGATTGCACGACAGCTCTAGAAGGCCGCATGAACACAGTGGAGGATCATGTAGCACCATTACAACATGAAGTGCGGCAGGTGCAGTCCCTAACTTTTAGTCATGACGCACGCCTGGAGGATATGGAAAATGTGAGGACCGTGAGCATTCGGCAAAAAGCTGTAAGGCAAAAAAAACCCTGTCGCATTTATTGAACACTGGCTCACCTTTGGTAGGGAGGCATTTTCCCATTATGTTTGCGGTGAAGCGGGTATTGGGTACCTGCAAGGCCTTCACACCCTGGCGAACTGCCGAGGACATTTCTGTTGAAGTTCAGACCAAGATGCTGCCCTGCACCTGGCCAGAACCAAGGACGAAGCCATGATTGTGGATCATATTTGGATTTCTTTCTACCCAGATTTTTCTACAGAACTGCAACGTAAACGGGCAAAGTTCATGGACGTGAGAAAGCATTTGTGACACTTTGATGTCAGTTATGTCATGCAATACCCAGCCTGGCTTGCATCGAGTGGAACGTTCCCTGAAAAAGTCTGTTCATACTTGAATGACCGACTAATACCTCTGTATCAGTGCCTAGCAGTGGAAAGCAATTTACATTTTTTTTTCTCCTGTAAGTCGACAAAAGTATGTTTCAGTTCCGGTGTTTGTTCTAGTGGACTCTGCAAGTTCCTTCAGTTCTACGGATAACCTCAATAACTGTCCTGCATGGACACCTAGTTTATGATCTTTACTATCTTTACTACCTGTTTTGGGGGAATATGGACTTAGTCTGTTGTTCTATTTAGTTCTGTTCTCTCTAACATAGTTTTTCTAATGCCAACTGAGTGTAACTTTCCTGGAATGTGAGGGGGCTGGGCGATGAAGTGAAATGTGTGGTTCTGCTTTAAAACCATACGGCTCAGAAATGCTGTGCCTAGTGAAACGCATTTTCAATTGAATACCCTGTCCTTCATTCTAATACCCTGTCCCTGTTTAACAACTGTGCTTATCAGACAGTTTCACTCCACACGCACTGCTTACTCCAGGGGAGTCAGTATATTAATCTCAAACACTGTACACTTCCATCCAATACAATCTCGTGTGAATGATCAGGGTAGATATATCTTTCTCCTATGCAAAATAGCTGGTATGTTATGCATTGTGGTGAATATTTGTCCCTCCACCCTTCTTTCCGGGCAGTTTTAAAAAGTTTGGCACAATTTATGGCCCCATATCCTAATATACCCATTTGGGTTTTTGGGAGACTTTAATAACCTGGCTAGAAGCTTTCATAAATTTTAGGCCTTCAGGGGGATAGGTTGTTGGTTCAAGTGGTTCCACCCCATTTGCTAGATTTATTTTGGAGCTGGGTTTGAGAGATGTGTGGAGGGATGAATATCCGGACAAGAAATGTTGTTCATATTATTCAGCCACACATAAGAGCCTATCAAATATAGATTTATGCCTCTCTAACCCTATGGCATTACTCTAGCTGCTGATCCACCTAGCATCTCTGGTCACTCGCTGTTGAGGGCATCAATTGCTGTTCCTGGGGAGAAGCTATAGGTGGTTAACCCTTTTTTTTGGCTTAACCTTTTCTAGGCTGCTGATCCTATACATAAAGCGATACAATTGTTAATACGATATAATAAAGACACAGCTGCATTGGTAATAGTTAGGGATGCTCTTAAAGCCAATCTCCGGGGCTTCATCATAAAACAAATCTCTTACATTACAACAGCCACTAAAGATTGGGAAACCTTAGTACTTGGAGAGGCTAGGAAGGCAGAAGAGGCCCATGTTGCAAACCCCCTTGCCTGTATCTGATTGTAGTTGAATGGTGGTGCAGGACCTTTATAAACGGGTTGTTCTTACAACTGCTGAAAATAAATGATTTTTCATGCAGCAGTGTTATTTCGATGAAGGAGAAAATACGAGGCACCTACCTGCAGTGATGTCTCGTTTGCAGCAAGGGGTGGCTTACAGTGCCTTGAAAAAGTATTCATACCCCTTGAAATTTTCCACATTTTGTCATGTTACAACCAAAAATGTAAATGTATTTTATTGGGATTTTATGTGATAGACCAACACAAAGTGGCACATAATTGTGAAGTGGATGGAAAATGATAAATGGTTTTCAACATTTTTTACAAATAAATATCTGAAAAGTGTGGGGTGCATTTGTATTTAGCCCCCTTTACTCTGATACCCCTAACTAAAATCTAGTGGAACCAATTGTCTTCAGAAGTCACCTAATTAGTAAATAGAGTCCACCTGTGTGTAATTTAATCTCAGTATGAATACAGCTGTTCTGTGAAGCCCTTAGAGGTTTGTTAGAGAACCTTTGTGAACAAACAGCATCATGAAGGCCAAGGAAAACACCAGACAAGTCAGGGATAAAGTTGTGGAGAAGTTTAAAGCAGGGTTAGGTTACAAAAAAAAATATTCCAAGCTTTGAACATCTCATGGAGCACTGTTCAACCCATCATCTGAAAATGGAAAGAGTATGGCACAACTGCAAACCATCCAAGACATGGCCATCCACCTAAACTGACAGGCCGGGCAAGGAGAGCATTAATCAGCAGATTAAGAAGCAGCCAAGAGGCCCATGGTAACTCTGGAGGAGCTGCAGAGACGCACAGCTCTGGTGGGAGAATCTGTCCACAGGACAACTATTAGTAATGCACTCCACAAATCTGACCTTTATGGAAGAGTGGCAAGAAGAAAGTCATTGTTGACAGAAAGCTATAAAAAGTCCCGTTTGCAGTTTGTGAGAAGCCATGTGGGGGACGCAGCAAACATGTGGAAGAAGATGCTCTGGTCTGATGAGACCAATTTAAACTTTTTGGCCTAAAAGCAAAATGCTATGTGTGGCAGAAAACTAACACTGCACATCACCCTGAACACACCATCCACACTGTGAAACATGGTGGTGGCAGCATCATGTTGTGGGGATGCTTTTCGTCAGCATGGACAGGGAAGCTGGTCAGAGTTGATGGGAAGATGGATGAAGCCAAATACAGGGCAATCTTAGAATAAAACCTGTTAGAGTCTGCAAAAGACTTGAGACTGGGTCAGAGGTTCACCATCCAGCAGGACAACGACTCTAAACATACAGCCAGAGCTATAATTGAATGGATTCGATCAAAGCATATTCATGTGTTCGAATGGCCCAGTCAAAGTCCAGACATAAATCCAATTTAGAATCTGTGGCAAGACTTGAAAATTGCTGTCCACAGACATTCTCCATCCAATCTGACAGAACTTGAGCTATTTTGCGAAGAAGAATGGGCAAAAATGTCACTCTCCTAGATGTGCAAAGCTGGTAGAGACATCCCCAAAAAGACTTGCAGCTGTAATTGCAGGGAAAGGTGGTTCTACAAAGTATTGACTCAGGGGGGCTGAATACAAATGCACGCTACACTTTTCACATATTTGTAAAAAAATAAAAATTGAAAACCATTTATAATTTTCCTTCCACTTCACAATTATGTGTCACTTTGTGTTGGTCTATCACAGTGGTTCTCAGCTCCGGTCCTCAGGACCCACTAACAGGCCAGATTTTCAGTATTACCTTGGGGAGATGCAGACTACAATACTGCAATCACTGAGCAGCAAATGAGATCACCTGTGATGTATTTCAGTTATCCTGCAAACCTGGCCTGTTGGGGGGTCCCGAGGACCGGAGTTGAGAACCACTGGTCTATCACATAAAATCCCAATAAAATACATTTACGTTTTTGATTGTAACATGACAAAATGTGGAAAATTTCAAGGGGTATGAATACTTTTTCAAGGCACTGTGTATATATATATATATATATATATATATATATATATATATATATACGCTGCATTTAGTGTAGACTATATATACAGCTCATTAAGTGTTAGGAAGAGAATCTGTGGCTAAAGCTGACTTTCTGCACCTATGCAGGCATGTCTTGGATCTGCTAACCAGCGCAGGGGTCACTAAGGGTTAACAGTTGTGCAGGGTGATTTCATTGATTGGAGCTCAGCTGCCTTATTTAAACACCTCAGCAGCACACAGACTCTGCTGTCTGATCTACAGCGTGTGGTGTGTGTTCCTGATCTGCCTGTACTTTGATTACCTGTTCCTACGACCCGGCCTATATATATATATATATATAT
>BLSH010313852.1:226166-237367 GCA_018402905.1 Glandirana rugosa | reverse complement strand
TTTTTTTTTTTTTTTTTTTTTTTTATATATTGGATTTGTATTTTAGAAAAAAGTAAGATATATTTTTTTTTCTTTTTTGCAAAATTGTCACTCCTATTTTTGTTTATAGCGGTGATCAGAAATGATGCAGAGGTGATCAAATACCACCAAAAGAAAGCTCTATTTGTGGGGAAAAAAGGACGCAAATTTTGTTTGGGTACAAGGTCGCACGACCGCGCAATTGTCAGAGCGACGCATTGCCGAATCGCAAAAAGTGCTCTGGTCCTAACCTGGGAAATCCTTCCAGGGCTGAAGTGGTTAACATGCTACGACTAAGGTTGTTTTTTGCTTGTCACTCTTTGTAACCAACCATTAAAATTGCTATATGGACTACAGAGTTTCCGGCACAATCCTTTTTACTTTGTTTTTTGCTGTGATATGTGTAGGGACACACTGAGCCTGAGCACCTGAAAGAGGATCTTGTCAGGTGTAGTGCCTGCCAAGAATGACCCATTCAAGTGAATGGGGCTGCTCTGCAAAGGTTGTGCAACCTTATGCAGTACATTGACCAGGTGGTTAAAGCAAACAATAAGAAAGCGTTTTGTAGTGCTTCCTCTTCACCTGGTTTAACCCCATGGATCCCCACACCAAAAGCAACAGGGCGTATAATTCCTGCCGCAGCAGGTGTACATCCTCAGCTACTGCCTCTGCAGCTTAAGGAGGTAGGGACGAACGTATGTAATGTGGGCAGTGCGGCTTAATACACAGGGAGGCCCCATGATCTCCTATTGCCCTTATATTGCTCACACTGCAGGGGAACTGGTAACCTCTTCTGGTGGCCGGGGCTGCTACAAGCAGTCACTGATGGCGCTGAGGGCTTCCCCTGCCTGTTCTTCTCTCTGCATGACAACTGGGAACTGGTTGAAGGAGTTGCGTTGATCTGGTGCCCATAACAGTGAATGGACAGGGAGTGTGGGGCAGCTGGTTGGAACAGCTACAGTTTCAGCTTCACACTATTATTATTATTATTCATTTTTTTTTTTTTTTCATTAAAATGTTTATTCTTTTTTCTTTCTCTTTACTTTTGCACTCTCTTCCTGCCACGCCATGCCACAGCCACACAGCCGACCTTTTCACACTGACTGTCCGATCAGGTCCGCCTGTCAGGTTTTTCAGGCAGAACTGATTGGATCCTCTAATCTTCTCTATGGAGCGGCAGATGTCAGTGAACACCTGTCCTCTGACACCCGTCACCATATAGCACCCGCTTTGGTGCTTCTGTCATTTACCGCTTCCTCCAGTCATAGAACATAGATATCAGATATTATAGCTGCATACTACACGAGCCTAGCCGGCAATAGATTGTATAACATGGAACCTTTATTTTAAACAAACTAACACAGCATATATACCCCATAGGATGACTCCCTCAACACCCCACCCCCCCTTTCCTGATCTTATTACCCTAACAATACAAACTGCACACATGAATATAATTACCATAGCTAAACAACCAACATGTACTATAAACATTAAGTAAATAACTGGCCACCTGGACAATGTTGTGATTAATCAGATAGCCCCCACTTCGGGCCAGACTTGCTGGCTTTGATCTTAGAAGGTACAATATCTATTAATATAAGTATAGACACAGAACACCTTCATACAATAGCAGGACACCCCCAGTAGCAGACTCTCCGGCTTCTACATGGAACATAGGCCAATGTGACCAGCTCTTTCAATTAACATGTATAGTTCAGAATCAAAGAAACCGGGAATAGTCTTTATATTTCCTGGGAGATATTGTGGATCAATATTCATGTTCCATTTGAAGTAATCTAAACCACATTCTCAGTGTCCATTAAGTAGCAGTCCGTCACTTTCTCTGTCTCCCTGTGCCCCTAATAGACGTAGGATGACTTAGACTTAAGAGGGGCATGGGAAGCTGAAACAAGGATTTCCCAACTTCCCCAAGGGATTCTGGGTTCTACTGACCACAGACCTGTCATCCGCCTGCTCAGCGGGGATCAGTGGAGAGATCTCCCACTAAGCAAGTGGATTCTGCTTAGCTGAGGCTCCCATGTGAAAGGGGCCTAAAGTAGCATGAGTTACTGGATCCCCCATCGACGTTCGGCTGGTTTGTATGACAGCCGGTCTGACAGAAGCCGGCTGGCTTCTGTCAGACTAGCATGCTGGAAGACCAGCAGCAAACCGGCTCCCAACCAGCACTGGCCAGAGTGTTCTGTGCAAATTTAAGTTCGGTTATTTTTGTCATTGAAAATAAAGCTTAGTTTATAAAAAAATAAATAAAAAAAACTGGCTCCAAACTTTTTTTTAGCTGGCTCCTAGATTCCACGCAAATTTGTCAAGCCCCACTCTACATACACCGCATTGGTTAGGCATTTATTGGTTAGGCTACTATTGGTTGTTATAGGTTGCATTGGTTAGGCTGCTATACTTAGCCAGAAAAATGATAGCAAGTTTTTGGCTCTCTTCCCAAGCATCCACGTGTTGTCAATGGATTCAACAAGTCAATGAAATACTTATCTGAGAGCAAAACACTTAGACCCCTTTCACACTGGGGTGTTTTCAGGCGCTTTAGCGCTAAAAATAACGCTTCTAAAGCACCTAAAAAAGCCCCCCCCCCCAATCCACCCCAGTGTGAAAGCCAAAGCACCTCTATAACAGCTAAAACGAGTGGTACGTTACCGCTACCACCCCCACCGCCCCAGTGTGAAAGTGGCCTTATCAACCTGGAAATGCAGCTACAAAGTTTACAAAAATGTGACCGGAATGGTTAGAGACTCCTGGAGTGTACAGAATGGCAGGGAGGTTTTTTGCATTTTACAGATGTTCAGGAAAGGGAAGTAGACCAGGTACTACATTAGGAAAGGCCGCCTTAAATTGCTGAATATGATCTAATTGGAGATTGCGCACACTATAGATGTTTGTTTAAACATTCAAGGAGTAGAGGATGGATTGGATTGTAAGGTGCCATACAACAAAGTTTTGTCTAAAAAAAATAATTTTTTCTCTTTCGTTTGTCGACAGGCACAGCGATTCTTAGGACTAAGTGGGTTATGCTGCCTCTTATTAGGAGTTACTAGGCAGAAAAGGCAGTTCTAACAGAAAAAAGAACAGTAACAGACACAGTCCCTCCCAGGGGGCAGTCCCCACTGGCAGATAACCCCACACCCAGCTCCTGCTAGCTCAGTTTTCTCTGCCTAGTGCAAGGAGTTAGACCTAGGCTCCCATGTTGGGATCTGTGGTGCCTCTCTGGGCCACTTTCGGCTGTCCTAGGACAGCCTCACAGATGAAGACTACAATCAAGTAGCCGTGCTGGGCGACAGGCTGGTTCTTGGATCCAGATACTCTCCCCAGCCGGCCATCACGCGTAGACCGGATGCTTCGCGCTGGGTCGACCGCGACAAATCCCGATCCGGACGGGGGGGCCTGTGGGTTAAACGTCCCACCGTCGCACGCGGTGCGCCCAGGACCGACCGCTCCCTCCGGCCTAGCCGAGAGTGCGAAAGCTGTCCGGGTGGGATTCCCGCACCTTCCGACTAGATGGGGTAAGTACGCCCCCCTAGAGGGCCCGCCCCCCCCCCTGCACCTCGTGCTGCGGCGGTCAGATCACTCGGCTATTTTGCCGGGGTCCGGCCGCCATTTTCCTGTAGCTAGCCGCATGGTAGAGCCTGGGAAATGGCCGGTGGCCATTTTGGCGTAGCCGCACCATTGTTTTCTATGGGGTTTTGGCCTCTAGTGGTGCAGGGCGGCCATTTTCCTGAGGTCTCTGTACTTGATCTGGCCTGTGTGTGTGCCAGGGGGCAGTCCTGGTCGCGCTGGCGCCGTTTAAACCCCCTGCACGGCTGGATCTCCCTGGGCAGCAGCTATGGAGCAGCAGTGGAGGACAGGAGGCGAGCGGGGCAGCGACAGTGGCGGACAACAGAGGCAAGCAGCTCTTCTCCGGGTGGTGAGTCCCTCTGGGGTGCTCTTGTGACCAGCCTTGCTCAGCTGTGGGGTGGGGGGGTGCAGTGGTCTCCTGGCATTGGGCCTTATTTGGCGCCGCCAGGGCGGGGAAAGGATGGCAGCCGCTGCGGGTGCTTCCCCACCAGACCTCTCTGTGCCTGCAGCCAGCACTTCAGGGACCCGTCCCTTATAGACGCCAGGTCGACAGTCCAGGAGATGTTCGTTTCCCGAGATCCCTGATGCTCCTGATAGCCGGGATGAGTGTGAGGCGTCTACGGCTGGGCACTAGTAGACGCTCTGATCACCTCAGAGCGTGAGACCCTGCAATTGGATGACCAGGCGGGACCCCATCAGGGGGTGCCCGGACCCTTCGGGTCGCATAAGACTGGCCGGTACAGTTCAGGTGTTCCCGTTTGTGGATTTTCTGGAACAGGTTGTTTATAGGGACTGGGCTCAGAGCCCCCCCCCCCTTTCCCAGACATTTCGCTGTGCGCTATGCTGTTGGGGAGGAACTGTTGCAGAAGTGGGCATCACCCCCCGTGGTTGCCCGCCCCACCCCCCATGTACTGCCTGAATAGGGCGACCACGATCCAGGTGGAGGGCCGGCCTTTTTAGGGACCCGATTGAAGGGAAGACCAAAGCTTGCGTTAGATCTCTGTTTGTTATGGCAGGATCAGACAGACGGCCCATTGTGGCTTCTGCGCTGGCGTCGCCCACCACTCACTTTGTGGGCGTAGCTGTTATATAGCGAGGTGAGCAACACTCCGGTTCCTCCTGATTGCGTGGGTTTCGCTGATCAGCTTGTCCATGGGCTACGGTATCTGTGGGATGCAGCCCTGGATGCGGCCCCCCCTGACGTCCAAGGGGTCTCTGTGTGGCCAGGCGGTGGCCTTGGCTGTAGTGCTGGTCGGCGGACCAGACTTCTAAAAAGGGCCCTAGCGGACTTGCCTTTTCCAGGGTGGGTGGCTCTTTGGGCCTCCTTGGTTGGGATGATCAACATCCTCACAGGTGGGAAGAGCACCTTTCTCCTGGAGACCAGAAGGATTGCGTCCGTCCCCGGCAGCGTAACCGTGCCAAGTCAGGGGACGAGGCTTCCTCCGCATGTCGGGTTGCCTCCACCCAGCTCTCGGGTGAGGAGGGGAGACGTCTCCTGCGGTTCGCAGACAGGGTGTCTACCTGCATTTCGGACCACTGGGACGAGATGGCCTTGTCGGGATACTGAATAGAACTTCGTTCCCGCCCCTCAGACAGGCTATTTGCCTCCACCTTGCAGCTGCCTGCGGCCAAGCCGCGGGCCCTATTTCAGGGCCGTACAGGACCTGTTTGGTCAGGGGCGGTCGTTCCCATTCTGCATGCGGAGCGTTCCCAAGGATTTTTTGCTCCAACCTTTTTCGGGGTTCCGGAGAAGGAAGGGGTTCTTCCCATCCTGGATCTGAGGGACCTCAACAGGTTTTTGCAGAGCCGTAGGCTTTCGGATGGAGTCTGTCCGCTCGTGGGTAGCGGCCCTGCACCAGGGCATTTTTTTTTTCCTGGCCTCCCCCGATATCAAGATGAATACCTGCATGTTCCCATCTGCGCCCAGCACCAGCTTCCTGCGCCTGGCGGTTGGAGAGGATCACTACCAGTTCGTAGCTCTCCCGTTTGGACTGGCCTTGGGTCTTTTGCCAGGAGGATTTTCTCCTGCGAGTGGAGTTGGCTCCAGCTCTCTTGGCCATTGTGACATTCACCCTACACACTCTGCACCAGTTTGGATGGGTGATCGATCTTCCGAAGTCCGTTTTGTTTCTGTCTCACCGCCGGGAGTATCTGGGGCTGATCTTGGATGCAGCCCGGGTGAAGATTTTCCTTCCGTCTATCGAGAAGCAGATGCTTCATTCGGGGTTCGGTCCCTACTGTCCCAGAAATGGGCCTCAATCCGGTTTTTGCATGTGGGTTTTGGGCCTCATGGTGGCCTCCTTCGTGGTGGATCCTTATGCTCTAGGTCATACTCGTGTTTTGCAATAGGAGATTCTCCTGAGAAGGGACAGGTCCCATCTTCACTGGATCAGGTGGTCAGAATGGATCACAGGGTGAGGGCGTCGTTGCTCTGGTGGCTGCAGGCCTGGCTCTTCGCTCGGGGAGGTTTTTCCTTCCCCCTTCGCTGGACGGTGATCGCAACGGACGCCAGCCTTACTGGCTGGGGCAGAGTCCTGGGGCTGTTCTCAGCCCAGGGTCAGTGATCTCCAGAAAAGTCTTGTCTCCTGATCAATGCCCTGGAATGGCGGGTGATCTGGTGCTGCCTCTGCCATTGGACATCGAGGCTGCACGGGCGCCCTGCCCGGATTCAGTCGGACGATGCCACGGTCGTGGTATACTTGAATCACCAGGGCGGGACGAGAAGCTCGGCTGCAGCCTCGGAGGTAGCCCCCATTCTGCGGTGAGCAAAAAGCCAAGTTCCAGCAATCTCTGCCGTTCACATACCGGGCGTGGGAAACTGGCAGGCGGACTATTTCAGTCAGCGCCTGGACAAAGGAGAGTGGTCCCTGCACCCGGAGGAGTTTCGTCAGATTTGTCTGAGGTGGGGTGCTCCGGACGTGGACTTGCTAGCATCCCGTCTCAATCGGAAGGTGCAGACCTTCGCGAGCGGGACAAGAGATCCCTTGGCGGACGCGCCGGATGCTCTAGTAGCGCCGTGGGCTCGGTATCGACTCATATATGCCTTTTCCTTGCTCAAGCTGCTTCCGTGCCTTCTGCGCAGAATGGAAGGGCTTTCCTACCATTTTGGTAGCTCCAGATTGGCCAAGGCGTCTTTGGTACGCCAACGTAGTGCGAATGGCGGTGGATGTCCCCTGGCGACTCCCGCTTCACGAGGATTTCTGTCCCTGGGGTCCATCTTGCACCCTGCTTTACCCTCTCTGGCTTTAACAGCCTGGCTGTTGAATCCCGTGTGTTGAGGGATTGAGGTGTCTCGGACTCGGTGATTCCTACCATGTTGGAGGTGTGTGGGGCCACCTCCATGTAAAGTTTATCACCGCACCTGGAAGGCTTACTTCGCCTGGTGTGAGGCCAGGGGGTGGAACCCTCATTCCTTCTCGGTGTCTTGCGTGCTGGCCTTCCTACAGAAGGGTCTTGACCAGCAACTGGCGTTAAGTACTATCAAGGGTCGGGTTTCTGTTCTGGCGATCTTTTCTCAGCGTCCTTTGGCGACGTATCCGTTGATCCGTACCTTATGCAGGGGGCTCGGCACGTCGTTCCCCAGGTACGGTCACCTCTGGCATCATGGGACCTTAATTTGGTCCTCTTGGTCCTTCAGAAGCCGCCTTTTGAGATTATCTGGGATATTCCTGCAACCGCTTTCACAGGAGGTGGTTTTCCTGGTGGCTATCACATCTGCTCGGCGGGTGTCCGAGTTGGTGACTCTATCTCATAGGTCTCCATATCTGTTCCTACAAGGGGATAGGGCGGTCTTGCGCCCTTAACTTTCCTTTTTTTTTTACCGAAGGTGGTGTTATCCTTCCACATCTATAAGGGCGTTTGTCCTTCCTTCATTGCCCGCGCCCATCTCACCTTAGGGAGGTTGCTTTGCACTCCCTGGATGTTGTTCGGGTCCTGCGGGTGTATCTGGCTACCACGGCCTCCTTTCGGAGGTCAGATGCTCTTGATCGTGGTGGATGGTCCACGCACAGTTTTGGCGGCCTCTTTGGCCACTATCTCATGTTGGATTAGACAGACTGTAACCCGGGTCTATGCTGTTCGCGGTCTGGAGCCTCCTTTTCAGGTTACGGCTCACTTTACCAGGGCGTTAAGCACTTCCTGGGCTTTTCGACATCAGGCGCCTATGTCAAGTGTGCAAGGCGGCTACTTGGACCTCTGTGCACACCTTCTCAAAGTTTTACAAGTTGATGTTTTAGCACCCTTGGATGCTGCTTTTGGCCTCAAGGTTTTGCAGGCGGCCGTGTGAGACACGTGTGTTTCCTCACTGAGGGTTCGGTTGGGTAGTTCTGTTGCCCACCCCTCATTTTTTGACACTGCTTTTGGACGTCCCACTTAGTCCTAAGAATCGCTGTGCCTGTCGACGAACGAAAGAGAAAACAGGATTTTTTTTGACTTACCGTAAAATCCCTTTCTAGCACAGTACCCACCCCTCTGATGTTGCACTGCTTGTTACGAACTGAACTAGCAGGAGCTGGGTGTGGGGTTATCTGCCAATGGGGACTGCCCCCTGGGAGGAACTGTGTCTGTTACTGTTCTTTTTTTCTGTTAGAACTGCCTATTCTGCCTAGTAACTCCTAATAAGAGGCAGCATAACCCACTTAGTCCTAAGAATCACACTGCCTGTCGACGAACTCAGAGAGGGATTTTACGGTAAGTCAAAAAAATCCCATTATTTGAACAGCTAAAAGGAGCACAGGCCTTTATCAAACATTTAAAAACAATTCGCCACTACGTCAAACAACAATTTTGTTTACATGTTTCGCCATACAGTTCGGCTTCTTCAGGAGCCTATTGACACCAATTGTTTTTGCTTTTGACTGTAATGAATAAAGGAAAATATCAAAAACACAAGAAATATATCCAACCTCCTTATTGTTGTGCTTTATTATATCTAAGGAGGGAGGAAAGCTTTACACGTTTAAATATTATACAAATAATACTAAACACTGGCTGCTATGTTGGAACTCCCCCTCACCTTTTGCCAGGAATGGGAAGGACAGAAACCACAGACACTACTGCAGAAAAAGCTTCCAAGAGGCATTCGACAACCACAGAGGAGATAATACCACTGATGAATAGAAAGCTCTTTTTTAATTATCTATCCCTTATCCAAAACTACAATTCAGATTTTGAACACCGAATTACTTTGAATTTAGAGGACAGATTATTATATTAGTAATTTTATTGAATATCCACCCACCTGATTAAATGGGTGGAAGAAAGAGGAGAATATGATTTAACGAGGATGTTCACAAGGAACGCTCCAGATCATTTGTCTCTATGGACAGAAAAATGTATACATTATATATCCGTATATAATAGACATTGTCAGTTAACAATTAACAGGTATTGGTGACAAGGGGGTATTTGTCTTAATTTCAACTAAGTGATTTCAATATAAAAAAAACTTCTAATCTAGTTGTTGTCTTTTCAATATTCTCACCTCTATGTATATTGGATCCAAGAACAATTTGATATGATGAAGGGAGGTTTTCCTATTTTTGTCCACCAGAGGGAGTTATCCCTATGGGTGCTGAGAACCGCAATTAACAGGAAGATATGGAAAATACTGCAAACTGTGAAAGATCAGAGGGAGGTAAATATTACTAGCCCAGATCATTATCACTGACTGGAATACAGACATAAAAGGTCCACAGGAATCCAGTTTATTTACCTTGGAAGTTCCAGATAAAAGTAAGTGTGTGTGTGTCCATTCATTAGAGCCAGCAGCTGTACAACCATGCTCCTGGCCACAAGGGAATTATATACGCCCTCCAATCGAGCGGCGTCTGACGTCACCGCTCGACTGAGGACGCCTATTGCGTGCCTCACTCCTCACCAGCCAATCAGTATCAGCTTTTTGTTCTGACCAATCGCGCTGTATTAGCGCGATATTTCCGGTTCGTGCAAATGCGCACGTGCTAAGCTGTCAGGGCCTTCTTTGATTTTCCTGTTCTAAATAAAATCAAAAGCAAGAGTTTGGGCAATGCAAGTGTGTAGAAAACACACATGCAAGGCCGTCACGGCTATTTTGGAAAATCCCAGGCCGGATAAACCTTGCAGAGGAAAAGGGCAAGCACTATAATTATACCGAGAGTCTTTGTACACAATAGTAGAAGCGAGAAATTCATTCTCTGCAGCACAAAAGGGGAATTTTTGGTAATCAAAAGGATTCGGTCCTTGGCGGTTGATTACTGCTTTGCAGGTAGCTACTTTTGGGCTCAAGCTGTGCCATCCAAGCGAAGACTACAACTACTCTTTTAAAAGATCAGCATATAATAAATATATATATTTGCAAAGTCCCCAAAAAAAGAAATTATATATATATATATATATATATATATATATATATATATATATATATATATATATATATATATATTAATTATTATTTAAAGGGGAAGCAGCCTATACATTGGATTCCTTTCTCTTAAAGCTTGCTTAGTGTACATGCTATATGATCAGATGTACTGATGGAGAGCTACGGCACAAATGGCACCAATCACATCCAGCACATGGTCAGACTCGGGTGGTGCCTCGGGCGTTCGTATGGTTGTCTGAAAAAAACCCTGAAGGCCACTGCAATATATGACCCTACATCAATTCCCAACCTACAAAAGGCCCAAAAAAAACCAGCGGAGGTATTTCCAGCACAGCAATCAATGTTGTCATGAAAAACAACAGCAAAATAACACAAATTTACAGAGATATATGTACATATCAGTATTTTACAAAAACCTGTCAATCAAAATATTCAACAAGGTTTCAGTGGAAGGTTCTACACAGGCTCACCAGCCATCTCCCATCAGGATGACATTTCAACAATTCCCTATGGTATTTCCCCAAATATATTCGAAGAAAAAATACATAAAAAATACTCACAAACATATGATGATAATAATACGCATGAAGCCCCTAGCATGGGGTGAATGGACATATCTTGGCGAAAAGTCCTGGACCGTGATGGAGAGGACGTGAGAGCTGCACCAGCTAACATGTTTTGAAGGCCATGCCTTCTTCCTCAGAGCCATCACGGTCCAGGACTTTTCGCCTTCTTTTTCTTCTAATATATAGTGGCATCTGGGACACCCCTATCCCCGGAAGGCAGCAAGGCCAACTCTATCATCCCTGGGAAGCACTCACCCCCCCCCCCCCCCCCATCATACTATTGCGCAGGGGTCATTGTTTTGTATTTCCCCAAATGCCTGGGAGTGCGAGTATGGAAGGTATGGGGTCAAAAGAAAGGCTTGAAACTACAAGCCTCATTCAACCTTTTGTGGCGGAAAGGTTAAAAATCCATTTAACTTCCCTTTTTGAAGAAGCAATTTATCCACATCACCTCCCCTATCATAAGGGGGGATGTGCTCCAGTGCAAAAAAAATCTCATCATGAGGGGATTAAACTGATGGTGCAACCCCATGTGACAGCTTATTGGACTTTCAAATTTCTTTGCGACAACCAATTTGACATGATCTCTTATCCTATGAAAAAAGGGCCTTTTTGTTTTCCCTACATAGAATGCACCATATTGGCATTTCATATAATAAACTACCCCTACA
>BLSH010313852.1:189346-213825 GCA_018402905.1 Glandirana rugosa | reverse complement strand
CAAAGGGTCATGACCGGGGTGTCGTACTACCTTGGAGGTGGTTTAAAATGACACCCACCGTTCACAAAAAGAACCTCACGACACAAGAAAACGGCGGTACGTATTGCGGGGAACAATACTGGTTTATTGAGTGAGAAACAAAGTAGTCAGGTGTAGTGGATTAACGTTTTAATTCGACCGAACAGGTTTACACACAAACGTATGGAGTTCGCTGAGGTAAACACCACACACACGTCTTTTCCGAAGAAAGCGTAGTGAGAGGGTGTGTCGAAGAGGGACACGTTTCACGCGACTTAACAACTTGCTACGTGTCACTGTGGTAGACGTCGTTCAACGCCAACATCCAGAAACCTCCACCAGACACCCGACAAAAACTGGCAAGAGTGGAGTAGGAAGTGGAAACGGAGAGGTTATAAAATACACCGGACGGTGAAGACCGGAATTCTTGACACGGACACCAGAAGGTAAAGGAGTGATACAAGGAGTGTCACCTGTGACTGTCGAATATAGAGACGCTATTGAAAAACATCGGAAGGGGATTTGGTATTACATCTTGTTAGAAACAAAAGTCCAGTAAACTCTATAAGCTGTCAGTGTCCACTGTGAGGAACATAGTGAGGAAATGGAAGACCACAGGCACAGTTCTTAAGGCCAGAAGTGGCAGGCCACATAAAATATTGGAGAGGCAAAGGTGAAGGATGAGGTGAGAACGGTCAAAAACAGCCCACAGACCACCTCCAAAGACCTACAACCGCAACTTGCTGCAGATGGTGTCACTGTGCATCGTTCAACAATTCAGCGCACTTTGCACAGGGAGAAGCTGTGTGGGAGAGTGATGCGAAAGAAGCCTTTTCTGCACACACACCACAAATGGAGTCGCTTGAGGTATGCAAACACACATTTGGACAAGCCAGCTTAATTTTGCAATTAGGTGATGTGGACTGATGAAACAAAGAGTGAGTTATTTGGTCATAACAAGGGGCGTTATGCATGGCGGCAAAAGAACACAGCACTCCAAGAAAAACACTTGCCACCCACAGTAAAATTTGGTGGAGGTTCCATCATGCTGTGGGGCCAGTACTGGGAAACTGGTTAAAGTTGAGGGTCGCATGGATTCCACTCAATATCAGCAGATTCTTGAGAATAATGTTGAGGAATCCATCAAAGAACAACGACCCAAAACACTGCTCAAAATCTACTCTGGCATTTATGCAGAGGAACAAGTACAATGTTCTGGAATGGCCATCCCAGTCCCAAATATCATTGAACATCTGTGGGGTGATTTGAAGCGGGCTGTCCATGCTCGGCAACCATATAATCTAACTGAACTGGAGATGTTTTGTAAGGAGGAATGGTCCATAATACATTCATCCAGAATCCAGACACTCATTACAGGCTATAGGACGCGTCTAGAGGCTGTTATTTCTGCTAAAGGAGGCTCTATTAAATATTGATGTGATTTTTCTGTTGGGGTGCCCAAATTTATGCACCTATCTCATTTTGTTTTGATGCATATTGCGCATTTTCTGTTAATCCAATAAACCTCATTTCACTACTGAAATATTACTGTGTCCTTCAGTTATTTGATAGATCAAAATTAAATTGTTGATCCAAACGCCCAAATATTTATAAATGACAATCATGGAAATTGTCAGGGGTTCCTAAACTTTTGCATACAACAGTGTGTGTGTGTGTATGTATATATGTATATATGTGTGTGTGTGTGTGTGTGTATATGTATGTGTATATATATATATATATATATTCCACTTCCACACTGCCTACCGTATATTCACGGCGGCAGTGTGGACATGTCCCGCGAATCGCCGTAAAAAAACGCCGATTTGCGCTTGCCCGCTAGGGCAGTGTGCCCATGGCTCGGGCGGACCCGATGTCCGCTGGCGAGCCGCGATGAGCGGCCACAGCCAAAGAACGGGGAACCGCCGATGTAAACACGGCGGTCCCCCGCTCTGTTAGTGGGGGCATAGGAGATCTACTGATCCTTGTCACTGTGATCAGTTAGATCTCTTAAGCCCATGGTAGCCCAGCCCCCCCCCCCCCACACAGTTAGAACACACCCAGGGAACACAGTTAACCCCTTCAATGCCAGTGACATTTATACAGTAATCAGTGGACATTTAAATTTCTGATCGCTGTATAATTGTCATTGGTCCCAAAAAAGTGTCAAAATGGTCCGACATGTCCACCCCAATATCGCAGCACCGCTAAAAATCGCAGATGGCCGCCATTACTAGTAAAAAAAAATAAAATAAAAACCCCAGAAATTAATTATCATCCGTAAACGCGGCCACTTTTGCGCAAACCAATCAATAAACGGCGATTTGTGATATTTTTATTTTTTTTTTTACCAAAAATATGAGGAAGAATATGAATCGGCCAAAACCGATGAAAAAAAATGTTTTTTTATATATTTTTTGGATTTGTATTTGAGCAAAAAGTAAGAAAAAACGTTTTTTTTGCACAATTGTTGCTCTTCTTTTGTTTATAGCGGTAATCATAAATGACGCAGAGGCGATCAGATACCACCAAAAGAGAGCTCTATTTGTGGGAAAAAAAAAGGACGCAAATTTTGTTTGGGTACAACGTCGCACGACCGCGTAATTGTCAGTTAAATCGACAGTGCCGAATCGCAAAAAGTGCTCTGGTCCTAGCCTGGGAAATCCTTCCGGGGCTGAAGTGGTTAAATATAAAATATAGCTCACAAAAGTGAGTACACCCCTCACATTTTTGTAAATATTTTGTTATATCTTTTCATGTGACAACACTGAAGAAATTACACTTTGCTACAATGTAGTGAGTGTACAGCTTGTATATCAGTATAAATTTGATGTCCCCTCAAAATAACTCAACACACAGCAATTAATGTGTAAACCTCTGGCAACAAAAGTGAGTACACCCTAAAGTGAAAAATGTCCAAATTGGGCCCAAAGTGTCAATATTTTGTGTGGACACCATTATTTTCTAGCACCGTCTTAACCCTCTTGGGCATGGAGTTCACCAGAGCTTCACAGGTTGCCACTGGAGTCCTATTCCACTCCTCCATGACGACATCACGGAGCTGGTGGATGTTAGAGACCTTGCGCTCCTCCACCTTCAATTTGAGGATGCCCACAGATGCTCAGTAGTGTTTAGGTCTGGAGACATGCTGGGCCAGTCCATCAGCTTTACCCTCTACCCTTTCTTTAGCAAGGCAGTGGTCATCTTGGAAGTATGTTTGGGGTCATTATCAAGTTGGAATACTGCCCTGCGGCCCACTCTCCGAAGGGAGGGGATAATGCTCTACTTCAGTATGTCACAGTAAATGTTGGCATTCATGGTTCCCTCATTGAACTATAGCTCCTTAGTGCCAGCAGCACTCATGCAGCCCCAGACCATGACACTCCCACCACCATGCTTGACAGTAAGCAAAACAAACTTGTCTTTGTACTCCTCACCTGGTTGCCGAACCACACGCTTGACACCATCTGAACCAAATAAGTTTATCCTGGTCTTCTCAGACCACAGAACATGGTTCCAGTAATCCATGTCCTTAGTCTGCTTGTCTTCAGCAAACTGTTTGCGGGATTTCTTGTGCATCATCTTTAGAAGAGGCTTCCTTCTGAGATGACAGCCATGGAGACCAATTTGATGCAGTGTGCAGCGTATGGTCTGAGCACTGACAGGCTGACCCCCCCCCCCCACCCTTTCAATCTCTGCAGCAATGCTGGCAGCACTCATACGTCTATTTCCCAAAGACAACCTCTGGATTTGACGCTGAGCACATGCATTCAACTCCTTTGGTCAACCATGGCGAGTCCTGTTCTGAGTGGAACCTGTCCTGTTAAACCGCTGTATGGTCTTTGTTACTGTGCTGCAGCTCAGTTTCAGGGTGTTGGCAATCTTCTTGTAGCCTAGGTCATCTTTATGTAGAGCAACAATTCTTTTTTTCAGATCCTCAGAGAGTTCTTTGCCATGAAGTGTCATGTTGAACATCCATTGACCAGTACGAGAGAGTACGAGCCGTAACAGCAAATTTAACAAACCTACTCCCTATTCACACCTTGTAACACAAACGAGTCACATGACACCAGGAAGGGAAAATGGCTAATTGGGCCCAATTTGGACATTTTCACTTAGGGGCGTACTCACTTTTGTTGCCAGCGGTTTAAACATTAATGGCTGTGTGTGTTGCGTTATTTTGATTGGACAGCAAATTTACACTGTTATACAAGCTGTACACTCACTACTTTACATTGTAGCAAAGTGTCATTTCTTCAGTGTTGTCACATGAAAAGATATAATAAAATATTTACAAAAATGTGAGGGGTGTATTCCCTTTTGTGAGAAAGTGTGTGTGTGTGTGTGTGTGTGTGTGTGTGTGTATGTGTGTGTGTGTGTGTGTGTGTGTGTGTGTGTGTATGTAATGCACCACACGGTTTATCTTTCAGCACAACACTATTTTTGGGACTATTGCATTTAGCTATTGTGTGTATATCAGTGAGTGCTGCAGTCATGAGTGTTTTCGCTTATTAATTTTTATTCATTTTATAGTGGGTGAGTGACTATAATATTTCTAGTGCGGGTTTCAGGTGGTATTTGGGTTACAGCACAGTAGTTGCCAATGGACAGTGCAGTTGTGCGAACCACAATGTCTATGGCATTGGTGCACTATATTAACTAAATGTTGCATGCCCAATTTTTGGGGTGCTAGGTGTAAAGCCAGCCTATTCAAAATGAATAGGCTTCCCTAACACAGCGCACCATAGTGCACAGTAAAATGTTTTTAACCCATTAATGCAATATGTAATCTAAATGGGCCTTTAACATCTTCATTACATCATGTTTGACAAACTGCTCAAGAAGGATTTGGCACCAAATTTGGAAGACGATAGCAGAAAATCATAGAAAACTTCCATAGCTGCTAGGGATAAACCCTTCGTAGATAAGTAAAAAACACACAAACCAAAAAATTATCCCAGATGAAGCGTTTAGGACTAGGGGTAAATGCTAAACTGGCTCTTGGAGTGTCCACTCTTGCAGAACCATATTGTTGATATAATCCCACTGGAAATGTGTGTAGTAAACCGCAATAAAATGTATTGAATGTCATAAAAAGTAAAAAAAAATATGATTTTCTATAGCAATTGAAATGCCCATGAGCAACAATCTTAAAATATGAGAATAAAGAAAACCCCATGGGGGCTCCCAGGGAGTGTGTAATTGCAGGCAGAAGACCTTCACTGAGAGTGGTGTCTCCAGATGAGGAGGAGGAGTGTCTAACAAGAAGCACTACTCTGGAGTCGCACCGGCTGAAGCTGGACAAGCTGGGATGTCATGCAGAACGCCCCAATACCCGGAGCAGAGGGATGGACAGCTGATGCCCTAGTGATGTAGTAAAAGTACTGTGTATTGGGGCATTGCTATGACAACGTGTTTTATGTGCATTCGCTTTATCAAGTTGTGACCATAGCTAACATGTTAGAGGACATCATATGTTTTTGTTTAACTTTTTATGCCATTCATTAAATTTTACTGTGGTTTACTACCCACAATTCCCAGTGGGAATATGTCAACCATATGGTTCTGCAACATTGGACCCTTCAAAACCCAGTTTTGTATTTACCACTAGTCCTAAGGACTTGATCATTTTATGGTTTGTGTATTATAGCATGTTTGTATCCTTGTTGTTCTTCTGTTTTTATGTTTACTAAAGATGTGGCTCAGTCTTTACATGTTACTTAAATGCCCCTAAAACATCTCCAATACATATTAAAGTGCCCAAAGTGCTTAAACGTATACAAATTTAAAAAGTAAAGTGCTCCACACAACCAATGCAGAAATGCAAATTACAATTTTGTACCGTGCCCATAAAAATTGCATAAAAAGTACTTAAAGTGTCCACAATGTCATATTCGAGTTTCATTATAAACTTCTACTACTTGTAGAACAGTGCACACACGTTCCTCCTACTCCGTTCAAAGTGCACATACTGTGAAACAATTTATCCCAAGTCATCTTCTGGGATGGCTTACGAGAGAGAGGCTCTTCCCACCTAGTACAGAAAACACATGATCCATATTATTTAAAGGCATGCCCCAGAGAGGCTTCTCAGTTTTTGTGTTTCCTCTGGCCAGACAGGAGCACGCTCTGTGCTAGAAGTTTTTTCTATAGGCCTTCGTGTCAGGGGACAGGGGCCTCCCGCTGGTAGCTTCCCAGTAACAGGGGCAGTGAACCTGGGGATAATATCAGTACAGGAATTTTTTTTTCTTCCGATCAGCTGCAGGGAGATTATTTTTTTAAAAATCGCTCCAGATATCCCCTCCCTATCCATATGGAGCTGGTCAGTGTGCCATACCCAGGGGTGGTGTGCGTACAGCTGATGTGGAGGGTACTCACGGGAGTACTTCCCAAGTAGTGGGGGAGGTGTTGTGGACACCAGGTCTCTTGTGTTGTCTGGGCTCCATGCGGTTCCTAGTTCTCCTTCCTCCTTCTCCACACGAAGTGTGGGGGGGGGGGCAGGGTGCCTGTGGATGACATCACGGCCGACGCAGAGGAAATGACTCATGCAAACAGGAAGGTGGCGGCCATCTTGGAGGTGGCAAGAGCCAGTAACACAGGACTGGAACCAGCTAGGGCAAATCGGAGCGCTTTTGCGCACCATCCCCCCCTTCTGGCATTGGATCCACAGTGCCAGACCGGGATCCACACAAGCCTGGCTATGCTAGGCATGGAGGAAGCAGCAACTGGTGTCATCCGAATTCTGGGCTATGTACCATGGAGGTGGTGGCTGAAGCAGGTCTGGAGACGCTGGGGGACTCCTGTCTTAAGGTAAGAGACTAGAGGTGCAGAGGCACACTCTACTCAGTATATTCCTGGTGGTGGGGGCACTAGAGGAGCATAGTGGGGTCCGGGGACCCATTCCTAATGCTTTCACCTTTCCCATTACATACTGTGTTTTGTAATATACAGTGTAGCAGTGCCAACCCTGGGGGGGTCGCACAGACTGCCTTCAGGTGCTGGGTCTGATTTTCCCTGACTGCTCTGTCTTTAGAGGACGGTACCTTTTTTTGCTTGCCTCCAGGGGGGTGGCCTAGCTTCTCGAGGGGGGGGGGGGTCTCCTCGTAGATATTTGGTTAAAAAAGGTGTTTTCTTGTCTCTTGTGTCCTTTCTTGTACGGGATAACGATAATGATAGAGACAATGATAAAGAAAAGGACAGAGAGGCAAAAGGAGACTTGCCCAAATAGAGGTGCTCTTCTTGCAAAAAGAGTATTTTCTAGAGGGGAAAAAGTGTCTGAGGATTGGCTGGATGTAGCCAGTAAGGAGGCCCAGGCATTGTGCATTGCACTGCATGTGTGATGGCTATAACCTGAGCACACCGGCTTTGATGTAATAGAAGTTACTTTGACAAGTTGAACCTAACACTGCGTACTGTTATCCTATTGCTGGTTAACGAGGTCAGTGTTCTGATTCCAATAGATTAAAGTGACTGTATATGCTAGCTGATATCATGTATCAGACAATTGCTGCTGATCTCCTGCAGCCTCTTTGGAGCAACTTCCTATCTATGTAAATTGCTCTCAAGTGGTGACACAATCCCAGGGGGTTCATAACGGTGATGACAATGGACCATGCTTGCTGAATGTGTGGTGAAACAATCTCTTGCAATCTCCATTGGGAGTCCATGTGACAGGATGACAACACAGCATCATAGGGGAGACAGACTGTGGTCACCCTATAACAAATAAGGAGGGGGGTACTCCATTTTTATACATATAATGTGTACTAGAGACCTTTCTATATTCAGGGGGCCTGACCAGGAAGCTTGCTAATGCTAGTAAGCTTTACTAATGGAGCCCATGTGGGGGGGCTTCTTCCCTAAAGAAATGAGCATGCAAGTCAGTGTTCTAATCCCGCAGTGTATACTGCAATGGCAATGCTCACAGGTGAGCAAACAGCAGGTATAGCAAGGATAATCATCTTTTATTCTGACAAGCTGTTCATTTTAGCTCCTAGTAGCTGGGTCAGGTTAACACATTTTTGTCCCATGATCGTAATCACTTAGGACTGTATCTGCCCCTCGGCATATCCCGATTTCATAAGGATATATTTATGGATGTGAAGTCATAGATATAACGCAGCTGAACTTGTAACACGTGATTCTGGCAACATGTTTTTTGATGAGTTCCTGGGCTAAACCTAGACGATCTTTTGTTAGAAGATTGCTCGTTACTGCCTGCAGGTGTTAGACTGATTAAACTTCCAGGCTGATATGTCAGACAGCTCTTCTATGGGAACCAGCAGCTTCAATTTACCTCTAGGTATGTGTTCATTCAGACCATCAGAAGCTGGAAGGCTTGGTTGGCCTCCCACCTGTGTGTGGGCTGGGTAGAAGCATTCAGGTTTACATCAGTGGTGGAATCACTGCATGTATATGCATGGTTAAATATATGTTTGCTTCTATTCTAAAACATTTGGATGTGTTTATGCCTAGGGGTACAATCTATGCCTAACCTAGGTTACCAGTTTCTACTGCACATTTCAATTGAGGTGCTCAACTTTTTACATTTATAGCACTGAGTGCACCCTGATTGATCCTCCACTGCTTAGATGATATGGATTGTATTCAGAGAATACTAGGATATATGGTTGTGCTTTAGTTTCTGCCTTGTGTGTATTCCTTGTATAAATACACTATAAATCGGTCCCATGTACATGGCTAATAGCCATCTTTTGGTAGTATGGATCTACACAACATTTAAGCTTATGTTTGTGTTGTTGTCTATTATGTTGTATTGTGCTCTCTTCCCTGCAGAGCATACTACTTATATGTAGCTCACTATTTTGCCTCTATGTAAGGCCCTTTCACACGGACGGATAGAATTCAGCTTTTAGCTGTGGATAGAGGAAGTTTTCTGCTGCAGCTATACTCTGACAATGCTTTCCTATAGTCCCATTCACACTCTGCATTTAGCAACGGTTTTGTTACAGACGATTATGTGCGATTAGAAAAAATGGATTTGAATGCGTCCAGGAACGATGTAGCGCAGCTATCTGCACATAGCTGCAGGAAACAGCAGTGCACTGTGTCACCTGTGGATAGCAGCGGCAACAAGCAAAGAAAATCAACAAGAATCACATCAGAAATATCAAGAATGTTCCACTGCAGCTAAACGCATGTAAACGCAGCTAAACGCAACGTACAACTGCAAGTAATCGTTGTGCCTGGTGTCTTGGAATTTCAAAATAACAAAACATGCTTTTAACAGCCGCCCGTGTGGGGCCTATGGGTTTGCTCTCAGGCTTAGGCCTCATTTGCATAGGCTTCTGTATTGGGAAGTGTCTTATGTGTATATATCCTTTTCCTGCCCTCCGCGGTTGTCTTTATGTAGTCCTGCATGTGGACAACAGGGGTGTATGTGGTTTGTGAAAAAAATGGCTGAGACCTTACTAGGGTGTCTGTATGAAGTGTCTCACACCAGTATGTATGGTATTTTAGGTACAGGCCTTGTGGCAAGCTTCGCATGATTGGTTATCCTTATACACATACACTTCATTCCTGGCTTTGGGTGATGTGTAATATAAACATACATGTTATTTTAGTGATGACGTATTGTATGTTATGCATATGTAACTGTTACTATTGGCAGATTGCGGGTGTGATCATCGGCTTCCTTTTCAAAACCGGTTGCCAGTAGTGGTTACTACGGATGCGAGTGCCCGGGGTTGGGGTACCCGTTTTCAGGGGCGCTGGGCTCAGGGTGCATGGCCACCACTTTTGAGCAATGCTTCGTCCAATGAAGAGAATTAATGGCAGTGACAGAAACCTTAACTACATTTGAAACTCCATTAAGGGGCAAACCTCCACACATTCTTTCAGACAAATATAACTACGGTCTGGTATATAAACAAGCAAGGGGGTACAGAAGCCAGATATGCTCACCCACTCCTGGGTCCCCTTCTGGCCCAGGAGAGCATGGTTCACCGGGCGGCTCAGAGGGAGCGTGGTGGATCCCTGGAAGCTGCCTCCCTCCCCAGACCCATGATACACATACACAGCCACAGCTACACCAGTTTTCACTGATGGCATGGCTTCTGAAAGGGATTTACTCTTAAGAAAAAGGGTTATCCCAGAAAGTAATTGCATCAATTTTCAACAGTAGAAGCAAACAACCAATGCTATCTACAACAAGGTGTGGAAAAAGTGCTGCATATGGGGCACGCATAATGATAGAGTATCTGGTCCAGTCATTTCAAACAGTTCTTGACTTTCTTCAAACAGGAGCGGACCTTAATCTGACCCTAAGTACTTTAAAGGTTCAGGTGGCGGCTCTTTCTAGCTTTTTGGATGTTCACTTGGCAGAACTAGGCTGGTGAAAAGATTTTTGACTACTATAGGTCGCAAAACTAAACCCAGGCCAAACTAAGTGCTCTTCCTGGGATCTCTCTGTTGTACCAAAAAAAAAAAAACTGGTGTAAGAATCCTTTCGGGCCTCTAGAAGAAATATCCACTAAGATGCTAACCCTCAAAACAGCGCTCCTGGTGGCTCTAGTGTCGGCTAGGCGAATAAGCGAGATCCAAGCTCTCTCGATTGGGAGCTCTATTGTGTCATCCTTACGGATAAAATCATTCCGTCTTTAGACTCTGCATTTTTTCCTAAGGTGGCCTCACACTTTCACCACACAGGGGAAATTATCATTGCATCCTTCTGCAATGACCCTAAATACAAGGAAGCAGAATTCAACAAAGTTGACGTTCGAAGATGCCTAATCGCACACAGAGAGCGTACCAAAGATTGGCGATCCTCTTCTAATCTTTTTGTGCAATTTCAGGCGCCAAACAAAAGGAATTGTGCCTCTAGGAGCTCTATCGCACGGTGGATGAAATTGGCTATCTCTGAAGCATATAAAGTGTCGGGATTACCTCCTCCTTCTAATTTAAAAGTGCATTCTACTAGAGAGATGGCGACCTCCTGGGCAGAAAGAGCAGGAGCTTCTCCCATCCAGATCTGCAAAGGAGCCACCTGGTCCAGCTTCCAATCCTTCGTCAAGCACGATCGGTTGGATCTGCTGTCCAGCATTGACCAGACTTTCGGGAGGAAAGTGCTGCAGGCCATAGCCCCCCTAAACAGGCAGTTCATTTGTGGTCTCTAGTAAGCTGTCCTGGAAGATGACTTGGGAAAATCAGAGTTATTACCTATTAACTCACTTTCCAGGAATCTTCCAGGACGGCGCCTATTCCCACCCTGCAGTTATGTATATTAAATGCATGATAATGGGTTGGTTGGTATGCAGGTATTTATGTGGGCCTTCGTCATTTGTAATAACTGAGGAGGCTCTCTGGGGCATGCCTTTTAAATAATGTGGATCAAGTGTTTCCTGTACTAGGTGGGAGGAGCCTCTCTCTCGTAAGCCATCCTGGAAGATTCCTGTAAAGTGAGTTAACAGGTAATAACTGATTATCCTCTTCTAGTTAAAGTGGAACTTTAGCCATAGTAACTTGATAAAAAAATGTTCTTTAGCAGGGAACATACATTCCACATTAACAATAATGCTTAGAAATTTAGTGTGTTTTAAATTTCCTCCCTTATAGATCCTGTTTCTTCTTGGAGGCTGCCATTTTGTTGAAGCCCAGAGCCCCTGAACAGCAGTAAATCCTAAAGCGGAACTAAACCCATTGATGGTTTCAGAATAGTTACATTCTTGGAATACCTGGATTGCTAACTGCCACATTTGCTTGTGTCCTCAACTAAACTGTCAAACCATCAAATGACTGGTGTCACAACTGATCACATGTGCAGCAGATGCAGATCAAACAGAAGCAGCTTCCTTGGCTGTAAAGGATAGTTATTCTGCTTTAAGGCCATCAGCAGATCAGCCTCTACAAATTTGGCAGTGCTTACAAATAGAGGGCAACTGGGCATCTGCAGAGCAGGGTGTGACAGTGTATTATTGGGTTTTAAACAGTTATTTTTAATGTTTTGTATAGCTATACCTGCAAAAGGGGCCAGTCTGAAATGATCAAGCAGGACTTAATTTTCGGACTAAAGTTCCACTTTAAATAATTAGGACAAACCGTGCTCTATAGCAGAACAGGTTTCTAAAATCCGCTTCCAAATGCGACAGGAAACATGGTTGTATGGTCCGCAGTAGTTCTTCAATGTGCCCTGATTTTCTTAGGATGTATAGGAAACACAGACCAGAGATCCCATTATCGTATACCTCAGTCATCAGAAGCCAAAGCAATTTCTTATATGCCACTGCTTTACTGCACCTAACACGTTCCATGAGAAACTGTCATTTTTCTGTGGCCCATGCAATGCGACTCAGATCAGGAAAGACTCTTGGTGGCTGCGTATAATTTAACGCAGACTTGTTGCTGGGTTGGACAGGCAGAGCAACGTCATCACTGGGTCTGTCTGCTGCTCTTTGCTCAGAGTTGGAAGGAGGGGCCAGCAGGCTCCTGTAAATGTTACAGCACCCTGCCTCTGATCTTCATCTTTCAAGAGCATTATACGAAAGAAAAAATCCTTGGCATCCCTTTAGACGTGCATTCTGTTCCCTGCTGGTTATTGGTTCCTGCACACATATGCTAATCAGTTGCCTGAACATGCACATCTAAAGGAAAGCTAATAGCTGTTAGCCATGGGAAATAACCGAATGGATCAGGGGATTAATTGATAACTGAAGTCATTCAGGCAGGAAATAAATTGATATAATGATAGCTGCTGCAGCTTCAAAGGGTTATATGTGTAGATGCAAGTATGTAGGGAACTGAGAGTAATCCGTTTCAACGCGGAAGAGGACTTGCTACAAGTTTTTACCTAATTATGACACTGAAACATTTTTTTTTTATAGGGATCAAAACGTATTCTGCGCTCCAACGAGATCTCTCTACCAAGTAGCGGGGTTTCAGAGACTGAACTACAGCTAACATTCTCACTGCAGGTGACTTCCCTTTTATACCTTTCTTGCCATTCATATCTTACAATAATAAAAGTAGTATCTTTTTTACATGTGAATACCAGAATTTTTGCAGAATGAAAATTGCCACACCCAACCATATATTGTTTCTTATTGCTTTGTTGTGCATGTAATCAGTATTAGGTTGGTATTCTACCAATTGTTAAACCGATGGTGCACACATTGCAGTAGTGCTTATGGTGCATGTCAGGGGTCAGCAACCTTTTTTCACTTAAGGGACGGATTCAATGTATGTGAACGCATGGAGGACCACATTCGCCTGCTAATAAATGAAGATAATAATCCTGTGGAGGGGGCGTGGTTTGACCGGCATGGAGCGAGGACGCACGGAACAAAGCTCCGGCAAACCTGGGCATAATTGTGAGCGGCTGACCGACACAGACCTCTTCACGACGACTCCAGATGCCTTCTAAACTCCGCACAAATTCATGGCCACCTGGCGGCATTCGCAAACCAGACGGCAGACTTCATTCCTTCTTTACCCCGCACACTTCTGGCACCAGATCCTCAGCCAAGATGGCGTCCACCAAGGAGGCTGCCCACCACCCTTCACCGACACATGGTGGCGGATCCCGTGGACTTTCAGCTACTCCACAGGTGAGATAGTACAGTCCTTCCACCTCCACTCTTTCTGCAAGCCGGTTCTCCCACACATCAGAGCTGGATACTGCAGACGGAGACTGGGACCTCATAGAGCACATTAGAGCACTCGCCACCAAGGCAGACATACAGCAACTAATAGCAGGAGTGGAGCTTTCATGCAAGAAAGCTGTAGATAGCCTGAGGGAAGACACTGTAGCATTGGGGAACAGGGTAGAGGCCCTGGAAACCAGCCAAGATGAAGTCTTGCAGACAATGGCAGCAATTAAGGACACTTCCAGACATCATTAGGACGTACTTAATTCTCTGTTAGACCAGACTGATGATCAAGAGAACAGATACTGGTGACAGAACTTCCGCATTTGCGGTATGCCTGAAGCCACACATGCCTCTGACCTGCTCCCTACAGTGCAAGGGCTATTCTGGCAAATATTAGGAACAGCAATCTCAGATTCTATTGAAATTGACAGAGCCCATCGTGCCTTGCTACCCGTCCCCCAGGATGTTGATAAACCAAGGGAGGTAATCTGTAAACTACACAAATACTCTTTAAAAGAGGCTATCATGAAAGCAGCAAGAAGCATGCCGGCGATCGATTTTGATGGCGCTCAAATCTCTTTATACCCAGATTTGTCTAGATGAACTTTAATGCAACTCAGGGCCGTACACCCTTTCCGGAGGCACTTCGCACTGCTGGTGTCCCATTACGGTGGGGTTTCCCATTCCGCCTGATGGCTTCTAGAAACGGGAATACGGCGAGTCTCCGCACCAAGGATGACATAGCCACCTTTTGTGGAGACATTGGATCTGCCACCTACTGATTTTCCAGATTGGAGACTAAACACTTTGATCCCCTTGTCACAAAGGCCGGAAAGATGACGCCCAGCCTCTACTAGATCCCGCAAGAGGAACAGACAACGTCACCGCAGCCAGAGTGTGTCTGCAATTTCCCCTTCTTGAATACGCATCAGGCTCTGTACAAAAGGAGTCTGCCAGACGGATCCTCTGCATCATTTTGTCACTATAAGTATTTTGAACACAGGACAAGGCGGTCATGTGTTTTTTTTTTTTTTTTTTTTTTTGGAATTTGTTCCCATGTTTTTGCTCCGTTGTGCTGCTCTTTTACCCCTATGACCTCCAAACCCTGGAACACTGCTCATCAAGCAAAGACATCAGGTTCCATAGCTTATGTTTGCAGCCACTGGATAAGTTCTGCTGTGTATTTTCTGTTATGTCCCAGATTGTCCCTTAACCCCAAACCATGTGGACAGTCACGTTCACCCCAATAGAGGAGACTCCTGTCTCGGGGTATGGTAATCCGCACATTGGCGGACAGGATGGTGGTCATGAGGGAATGGCTCTCTTTTCCCTGGAGATCTTCCCTCCCTCTATTAGACCTACCTCACACCTTGAGGAATGGCAAGGTGTGTTTGTTGTGTTTTTTTCCCCAATTTTTTTCTTTTTCTTTTCTTTTTTCGTTACAGTTTTGATGTTCATGTTACCCTCTCATATGTTTTGGGGGGGGGGGGGGAAGAGAATGAGGTTGATATGATTTTTAAGATGTCTATGTACAATGCGCTGAGTGATGCAATGGGGGTGTCCATTTAATAACAGATTACAATTTGGGGATGGTATCAATACCAGTCATGCCTAGTACGTTAAATCCGTAGTCCTATAACATCAGAGGTCTCTGCAGTTCATCATCTAAAAGAGGACATCTTTGGCAGGAACTGCGCTACTTACCATCTGATATCTTTTTTCTCTAAGAGACTCCCTTCACTGCCAAATCCACTCCTCGCCTGCCTCTCACAATATATAACCAATGGTATCGCAGTCTGTCCCCTGTACCAAAAACCAGAGGAGTTTCTATTGCCATCAAAAAATCTTGCCCATTTTCCCTAGGCTGTAACCTGACCGACCTGGATAGTTGCTTTTTGTTCATTAAATGCTCCATTGTAGGTCAGACATACACCATTGCTAACCTATATGCCCCCAACTTATGCACGACCCACTTCATTTCCGCCACCCTTAAGAAACTTGAAGGATTTAGGGAGGGCTTATTGATATTAGGAGGGGATTTTAATATTACTCTTAACCCTGCATTGGACACTTAGTCTGGCAAATCCGCCCTCTCCTTTTAGAGCGATCAAACACGTTAAAGTACCCGTTCTCTCCACTTGGTGGACACCTGGCGAGCGTTACATCCTAAAGACAGGGACTATAGTTACTACTCCAAAACCTTTGATACATATTCCCAATTGGATATGTTCTTTGTAGATCAATTCTTCCTTAGAAATGTTAGCTCCTCCACCATAGAATCTATAACTATATCTGATCACTCGCCGATCAGACTCACACTCGGTCAAACCTCTGTCCACAGAGGGGAGAGAACCTGGAGACTTAATGAGGGACTTTTAGATGATCCTGGAGCGATATTACTTTGAATCAAATTCACCAGGGGAGGTATCTAATCAAGCAGTGTGGGAAGGTGACAAAGCGGTTATAAGGGGTAGAACTGATATCCCGCGGGTCTCGTATAAAGAAGTGCAAACATAAATTACTGACCTACTTGACAGGATCCATGACTTAGAGGTGAAGCACAAGGCTTCTTCTGCCCCTGCGGATGCTGAGCAATTGAACGTTCTACAGGTTGAACTCAACCAATGCTTAGATCGTAGGGCCAGAAACCAGCTTTGTTTTTATGCTCATTGTTTCTGTGAACATGGTAACAAATGCGGGAGACTTTTGGCTAGACAGCTAAAGAAACAGCAGGCTCTTTGGTATGTCCATAATTTGACAACACACTAAGAACAAGGTAACATACATAAAAAATTATATTTATTAATACATTTAAAAGGAGCAAAAAGACCATCACCCAAATGGGTGATGGTTCACATCAAGGACATGAGCAAAAATGGAATGATTATAACATATAACAATGTACAAAAACAAATATGTAGGGGAATAACCAAAAGGGCTTAAAACGTAGACCACTAGATCTGCCTTTAGTGGCAGACAAGGACCCAACGCTTTTCAAAGATGTTTGATCAGAGATCTTCCTCAGGGGTGAGTGGTCGTGATTCTAAAAACAGATCCATGTTATACAGGGTGTATAGGGGATCTTCACAAACAGTCTGGTTACAAATAAGTTCAAACGTAAGGATATACGCCAAATCAGCAGAGTAGTGATTAGAAGGGTCTGTAGCCAATGACAAAATTGGTATTTCTGAGGGGGAGGGCTGATTGGGCTTGCACTGGAATGAGCAGATCAAAAATGGGACGCACAGATGGAGGAGATTAAGTTGAAAGAGCCAGGTGCCGGTGTGCTACCGAGCCTATGGTGTCAACATAGAATGAAGTAGCCAAAGGAAGCGTTCCTAACCAAATCCAACTCAAGGAAACTCCTCACACAAAGCCGCAAGGGGGGTTTCTTTTGTGCTTCTACATACGTTGTCCGGGATGGTGGTAGAACCACTCTAATTGTCTGGGGTTATCATTGACAGCAATTTATATAGTCTATAGTTTGACAACACAGGGTAGACAAATAGACTCTCACTCCATTGCAACGGTATTTCAGCAATACTATGCATCGCTATACAATTTACCACTCCCTCCTCCCCAAGGTGATACCATATCTCAGGAGAACGCCATAAAGACATACAGTTGTATGCAAAAGTTTAGGAACCCCTTACAATTTCCATGATTGTCATTTATAAATATTTGGGTGTTTTGGATCAGCAATTTCATTTTGATCTATAAAATAACTGAAGGACACAGTAATATTTCAGTAGTGAAATGGGGTTTATTGGATTAACAGAAAATGCGCAATATGCATCAAAACAAAATTAGACAGGTGCATACATTTGGGCACCCCAACAGAAAAATCACATCAATATTTAGCAGAGCCTCCTTTAGCAGAAATAACAGCCTCTAGACCAGTGGTGTCAAACTCAATTTCATTGTGGGCCACATCAGCATTATGATTGCCCATAAAAGGGCCAGTTGTATCTTTAAGACTATATGTCCAGAGCATCCCCTTCCCTTCCATTAGATGTCAAGAGTCACCCCCACCATCAGAAGTTGAATCCTCCACCCTCCCTTACATCAAAGTGCACCCTCTTACCTTATGCTGCTGCTGGGAAGAAGCTGGATGCATTGCTGGAAAGCAGAAAGTAAAGGGTCTGGAGGAGGACCAGAGGTGGACTGGAGCTCCCCTGCAGCTGCAGGAGAGGTGCGAGGGCCACATGAAATGGCCTGGAGGGCCGGATTCGGCCCGCGGGCCTTGTGTTTGACACCTGTGCTCTAGACGCTTCCTATAGCCTGTAATGGGTGTCTGGATCTGGATGAATGTATTTTGGACCATTCCTCCTTACAAAACATCTCCAGTTCAGTTAGGTTTGATGGTTGCCGAGCATGGACAGCCTGCTTCAAATCACCCCACAGATGTTCAATGATATTCAGGTCTGGGGACTGGATGGCCATTCCAGAACATTGTACTTCTTCCTCTGCATAAATGCCCGAGTAGATTTTGAGCAGTGTTTTGGAGCAGTGTTTTGGGTCATTGTCTTGTTGAAATATCCAGCCCTGGCGTAACCTCAACTTTGTGACTGATTCCTCAACATTATTCTCAAGGAACTGCTGATATTGAGTGGAATCCATGCGACCCTCAACTTAAACCAGATTCCCAGCACTGGCCACCCCCCCCAGCATGATGGAACCTCCACCAAATTTTACTGTGGGTAGCAAGTTTTTTTCTTGAAACTTTGTGTTCTTTTGCGCCATGCATAACGCCCCTTGTTATGACCAAAATGGGTGGGGGGACATCTCCTGGGGTTTGCGGACTGGTGGACTTCCCGCATTTCGGCCCGCAGGTTCTTCACCTCCAACTTGCAACTGCCCACTGGCAGGCTGCAGGCCCTATTTGGGGTGGTGCAGGACCTACTATGTCAAGGGGTAGTGGTCCCTGTTTCGCGTTCGGAACGTTTCCATGGGTTTTACTCCAACCTGTTTGTGGTCCTGAAGAAGGATGGGGTCCGCCCGATTCTGGAACTAAAGGCTCTCAACTGCTTCGTGCATCTACGAAGGTTCAGGATGGAGTCTGTCCGCTCTGTGGTAGCGGCTCTGCACCAGGGCGATTTCCTGGCTTCCCTCAACATCAAAGATGCGTACCTGCATATTCCCATATGCGCTCAGCACCAGCGCTTCCTGCGCTTTGTGGTCAGGGAGCATCACTATCAGTTTGTGGCTTTCCCGACACCAAGCTGTTAGCCTCAGTTCTGGCTCTGCAGAGGGGCATCGCAGTGGTGGCGTATCTGGACAACCTTCTCTTTCGAGCAGAGTCGGCTCCAGCTCTCAGGGACAATGTGACAATCGCCTTGCACACTCTGCAGTAGTCCGACTGGGTGATGACTCCATCTCACCACATGGAGTATCTGGGTCTGATTCTGGATGCGGCCCAGGCGCAGGTCTTCCTTCCACCATCCAAGCGACAGACGCTTTAGTCAGCGGTTCCGTACCTGCTGTCCCAGAGGTGGCCCTCCCTATGCTTTTGCATGCGGGTCTTGGGCCTCATGGTGTCCACCTTCAAGGTGGTCCCATACGCCCAGTGTCACACCCGTGTTCTGCAGCGGGAGATTCTGCGAAAGTGGGACAAGTCCCCCTCATCCCTGGATCGGTTGATCAGGGTGGACCACCGGACCAGGACTTCGCTGCTCTGGTGGATGCGGGCTCCGGCCCTGCGGTTGGGGAAGCTGTTCCTCCCCCTCCATTGGACGGTGGTCATGACTGACACCAGCCTGATCGGCTGGGGAGGCGTCCTGGGGCTGTTGTTGTCCCAGGGACGGTGGCCTCTGGAGAAGTTTAGTCTCCCGATCAATGTCCTGGAATTGCAGGCCATCAGGTGCTGCCTCTCCCATTGGACGAGGAGGCTGCACGGGTGCCCTGTCCTGATCAGTCGGACAATGCTACGGCCGTGGCATACGTGAATCACCAGGGCGGGACAAGAAGCTCGGCTGCGGCCTTAGAGGTAGCTCACATTCTGAGGTGGGCAGAACTCCACGTCACAGAAATCTCCGTCCACATTCCGGGCATAGAGAATTGACATACCTCAGTCGTCCGGGATCGGACCAGGGAGAGTGGTCCCTGCACCCGGACATGTTCCATCAGATTTGTCTGAGGTGGGGTACTCCAGACGTGGACCTTCTAGCGTCTCGTCTCAATCGGAAGGTGCAGGCCTTCATGAGCAGGTCAAGGGATCCCCTAGCGGACACGGCGGATGTCCTAGTAGCTCTGTGGGCTCAGTACCGGCTCCTCTACGCCTTTCCCCCTCTCAAGTTGCTACCGTGCCTTCTGCGCAGAATAGAAACGGAGGGCATACCGACCATTCTCATAACTCCAGTTTGGCCAAGGCGTCCTTGGTACGCCAGCATAGTTCCATAGCGCCTCTGGCGCCATGGAACCTCAATTTGGTGCTCTCGGTCCTTCAGAAGCCGCCCTCTGATAATATCAGGGAGATATCGCTACAATTGCTTTCGCAAAAGGTGGCTTTCCTGGTAGCCATCACATCCTCTCAGCGGGTGTCTGAGTTGGCGGCTCTATCATGTAGGTCTCCATATATGGTCCTACACAAGGATAAGGTGGTTCTGCGACCATCAACTTCTTTTCTGCCGAAGGTGGTGTCATCTTCCATATCAATGAGGACATTGTCCTTCCTTCGCTCTGCCCGCGTCCCTCTCATCCTAGGGAGGTTGCCTTGCACTCCCTGGATGTTGTTCGGGCCCTGCGGGTGTATCTGGTGACCATGGCCTCTTTTCGGAGGTCGGATGCGCTTTTTGTAGTGATGGATGGCCCACGCAAGGCTCTGGCCACTATTTCTCGTTGGATTAGACAGAGAGTGACCCGCGCCTATGCTGTTGGGTGTAGTTCTGTTGTTGTTCTGTTACCCACCCCTCATTTTTGCCACTGCTTTTGGACGTCCCACTTGGTCCTATGAGTCGCTGTGCCTGCCGACGAATGAAAGAGAAAACGGGATTTTTTGACTTAACGTAAAATCATTTTCTCTGAGTTCGTCGACAGGTACAGCACCCACCCCTCTGGATGTTGCACTGCTTGTTACGAACAGCAGCTGGGTGTGGGGTTATCTGCCAGTGGGAAGGACTGTGTCTGTTACTTTTCTTTTTGCTGTTAGAACTGTTCTGCCTAGGAAATTCCTGAAAGGGCAGTATAACCCACTTAGTCTTAAGAGTCGCTGTGCCTGTCGACGAACTCAGAGAAGGATTTTGCGGTAGGTCAAAAAATCCCGTTATTGCTGTCTGTGGCTCCATTTTGGAGATTCACCCGCTTTTTTTTTTTTCTGGAGACCATTTCCACCTAGAGAACGTTTAGAAAAACCCACATTTTGGGCTGTGACCAGACCGGAATAGGGGACAAATCTTCCAATGGACCTTTTCTCTGGCTGCAGGGTGCTATACAGGTCTAGGGCTGTGGTCCACCCCTATGTTTCGAAGGCCCCTTTTACTGGTATATGGTTGGCGGGACGCCCTAGAGCAGTGTTTCTCAACCTTTTTACCTTTGAGGAACCCCTGGCAAAAGCCTGGATCTCGGGGAACCCCTGAAATTTTCATATCTACACCTCACGGAACATTGATGTGCTCAGCAGGCTGTAGATATAACAATTATTCTTAGAAATAACATTAATAATAGAATAAATATCAAAACTTACCTCCTTAATGTGAAACGTGTGCTTGCTTTTTTGCACAGATGCTCAATTCTGAGTCAAACTTAAGTTGTGTACAGGGGATCCAGGAGGGAACTATATAGGGGAGGGCCAAGAGAACATAGCACAGTACAGGTGGCCCCAGAGAAAACCGTACAGGGGCCAGGAGGGAACAGTACAGTATAAAGGGACCAGCAGGTAACAGTGTAGGGGGCAAGGAGAGAGCAGTATAGTTCAGGGGTGCCAGGAGGGAACAATATAAGGGGGTCAAGAGGGAACAGTATAGTATAGGAGGAAACTGGTGAGCACAATACTGTCATCATTGGTAATTTTCCTTATGCAGAGTAGCTCAGGGAAGCGGCTGGAATGCTCGATTCCCCCCACTCTAATCTCTCGTCTCTCTCGAGTGATGTCACACATTCACATGCAGGCACCTGGGATGGAGGGGAGGGGTGGCTGTGATGGACTTGGGACAGTGATGTCAGTTGTTGGTGCACTGCAGGCTTTCAGCTATGTGAGAATGCAGTGCATCGTTCATCTGCTTGTTATGAACGGCAGATCGTGGCGGAACCCCTGGGGACCTCTCCGCGGAACCCCGGTTGAGGAACCCTGCCCTAGAGGGTAAAAAAACCTTCTTCTGCTCAGGCATGCAACGCGTAGCCTGTTTGACAAAAGCAGATTTCTCTGTCACTGTATCTAAATTCTTTGAAAAATGTGCAGCCCTCCTAGAACTTTTTGACTTCAGGAGGCTAAAAACACTATACTTCTCCCCTCTTCCTTGAGTCTGTTCCTGAATTAGAAATTATTTTCCAATAACATTTTATTGAGCAATAGACTGTGTAACAGAAAATACAAAAGATTCATTACACATTACATCATGAAAATAACCATACAGTAAAGAGCCACAATCAAGATACATGTTCCGTCACATCCATCTGCATAAAACCTCCATAAGAAAGTTACTCGATTCCATGCAGCTGCAGTCTCAGTTATTAATCCTGTCCCTACTAGGGATACGAGCTCTATTTCCCACCCCTGATAGACTTCCTCTGTTTGGGCTGGTCCTAAAGTGGAGAGGGATGAGAGCCCATTCGTCAGGTTTAGCCTAAATAAGAAAGGGGGGGGGGGGCGGAGCAGGAGAACTGACTCACGTCCCATGTCCCCTGTCAACTTCACCTGCATTGTTGCAACTAAAAAAAAAAAAAGGGGGGGGGGGATGGGGAAGGAAAGTGTGAAGTTAGGGGATCTGAATTAGAAATTAAACCCTTCCCCCTCCCCGAGAGAACTTTCAAACCTCTTTGAGGACAAAATGGAGAAAATCAGTGTGGACACTTACACTGTAGTGTAAGCTGCAGGGGATTCTTCAACTTCTGCATTCGGTGAGCTTTTCGACAAATGCTTTTCATTGTTGGCACACTGATATGCAAAGGCTAGTTTGCACATTTTCAATCAGCCAGCACTGGATTCTTCACAGCCAAAACAATGGGTACAAAGAGGCTGGCCGAGAAAAAAAAATCACTTTTTCTATTGTCCCAATCCTGAAAAGCAATTCACTCCTCTTAAGCATTTTGATAAATGTAACCTATGTAAAATGAAATTCAAGAATTCTGATAGTAGAATCTACCATTTCAGTGCTCGCAAAACACCTTCTGGTTCCTATTAACCACTTGACCACAGGACACTTAAAATCATTTTTTTTTGCTATAAAATTACTTGGAACCCACAAACATTATATATATATTTTTTCTAACACCCTAGAGAATAAAATGGCGGTCATTGCAAAACTTTCACACCGTATTTGCGCAGAGGTCTTCCAAGCGTGCTTTTTTTTTTTTTTTTAATAAATTCAGTTTTTTTAGTTAAAAAATAAGAAGTTAGGCGAAAGATAATGTTACGCTGAGTAAAATGATACCCAACATATCATGCTTCAAAATTGCGTCCGCTCGCGGAATGGAGACAACCTTTGCAGCTTAAAAATCTCCATTAGCTACGTTTAAAAAAATCTACAGGTTAGCAGTTTTGAGTTACAGAGGAGGTCTAGTGCTAGAATTGTTGCTCTCGCTCTAATGATCGTGGCGATACCTCGCGTATGGTTTGAACAGTTTTCATATGTGGGCGGGACTTACGTATGCGTTCGCTTCTGCGCGCGAGCTCGCGGGGACGGGGCACTTGAAACATTTTTTTTTTTTTGTTTTTGAATTATTTATTTTACTTTTTATTTTAACACTGTTCTTTAAAAAAAAAAAAAAATGATCACTTTTATTCCTATTACAAGAAATGTAAATGCATGCCAGAGCCTCCTAAATATGAGATCTGGAGTCAAAAAGACCTCAAATCTCATATTTACATTTAAATGCAAAAGAAAAAAAAATATTTGAAAAAAATGACAGGCCAAAAAAAAAATATGGGCCCTTTAAGACCGTTGGGCGGACGTGACTTCTGATGTAATTTCCGCCCAGCTGTATTATGGAGCGGAGTGAGCGGCTTCAGCCACTCAGTCGGCTCACGGACACTGGGGGGGATGGATCCGATCATCGACAGGTCCGGTAAGCGGCGGAGATGACAGGAAAGTGACGGGAGGAGGGGGGGGGGCACCTCTTCCGCCGCTGATAAAAGTGATCTCGCAGTGAATCCGCCGCTAAGACCACTTTTATCTTTTTCAGAATCGCCGGCTCTAAACAACAATATCTGAATGGTGCCTGTAGCTGCAGGCACCATTCAGATATCACTTCTCAAAGGCAGCGACGTCATATGACGTCCACCTAAAGAGAAGTGGTTAACCACTTGACAACTGGGCACTTAAACCCCCTTCCTAACCAGACCAATTTTCAGCTTTCAGCGCTCTCACACTTTGAATGACAATTACTCAGTCATGCAACACTGTACCCATATGAAATTTGCGTCCTTTTTTTCACACAAATAGAGCTTTCTTTTGGTGGTATTTAATCATCTCTGGGTTTTTTATTTTTTGCGCTATAATTAAAAAAAGACCGAAAATTTTGTAAAAAAATGAATTTTTCTTCCTTTCTGTTATAAAATTTTGCAAATTAGTAATTTTTCTTCATAAATTTTGGCCAAAATTTATACTGCTACCGATCTTTGGTGAAAAAAAAACTAATTAGTGGATATTATTTGGTCTTTGTGAAAGTTATAGAGTCTACAAGCTATGGTGCCAATCACTG
>BLSH010313852.1:121206-187571 GCA_018402905.1 Glandirana rugosa | reverse complement strand
CTTTCGTTCTCTTTTAATGTTGAAGTTTTTTGAGTGGTACGGAGAATGATTTATCTGATTGAAAGTGTTTCTGGTTTATTATACGTGATTAAACCCAATAAAAACGGTTTCTATATATCGTCATATTTAAAACTGGTTTTAAATACTTTTTTTTAATGATTAAACGTTTTACAATATTGTCTTGGTTTCTTTTTACGTAAAAAAATTTGTTTTAAAAGCCAGAAAAAGGTAAATAACGAGTTTTTTATTTTTGGGGTTACCACTAATTGGTGAAGGGCTGGCGCGATATCTGTTTTCTGCAGGTGTCGAGGGGGCGCGCGGGAACCGCGATTCTGAAGGACGTCCATGGACGTCCTTTCAGAATAACCCGACCGCGCTGTGGACGTCTTTTGTCTATAGCGCGGTCGGGAAGTGGTTAATCACCATTGGGGTTTTTATTTTTTGAGCAATAAATGGAAAAAGACCGAAAATTTTGTTTAAAAAAATGCATTTTTCTTTGGTTCTGTTATAACATTTTGCAAATTAGTAATTTTTTTTCATAAATTTTGGTCAAAATTTATACTGCTATATATCTTTGGCAAAAATAACCCAAATTAGTGCATATTATTTGGTCTTTGTGAAAGTTAGTCTATTTAGTAAGAGGCATGGTGAGTTTTTTGAAGTTGTAATTTTCTCTTGCTTTCACTGACAGACGCAGCCTTCCTTGACATGTGGGTTATATGCAGATCCTACTAGGAGTTAACTAGGCAAAAAGAAAGAAAGCAAGCTGGCCCCTCCCAGGGGGCCGTCCTCTCTCTCTCTCCCATATAAACCCCCTGCTCTGCTCAGCATATCAGTTTTAATATGCCTAGTGCAAGGAGTTGACCTGGCTCCCTTATGGGACCTGCGGTTTAGAGTTTTCAGCTAACGCTTTTTTATTTTTTCAATCTGATGAAGACTGCTATCAAGAAGCCGGCTGGGGCATAGAGGATACCTAACATCCTGCAATTTTCCCCAGCACGGCCGACCGATGCGAGCTAGTCCTAGGCTGAGGCGGGACCCGCTGCATTGTGCCCGTTCCGTGCTGGTGGCCAGTGGGTGACCCCCACTTACGCCCGGTGACCGGACTCGGTGCCTGTCCAGGGGCTTGGCCTGCAGCATCCCTTTCCGGATGGGGAGGAAGGTCTGAAACCGGGTGGCTACCCGCTGCGCCCGTCGAAGTGGTGAGTGACCCCCCCTCTTCCCCCCTGGGGTGCGGAGGGGACATCGCTGGGCGTACTGTAGCGTTTTTAGGTCGACCGATGGAGGGTGGTCACTGGGCTAGTGTCCCTCTGGGTGTCCTCGCCCCCCCCTCAACCCCCTCCCTCACCCCCCTCCCTCTCTCCTCCGCTCCGCGTCAAACGCATCTGTGCGTTTTTGTACCGCCATGCGGCGATCCGCCGCCATTTTGCCGTAGCCGCGGCCATTTTGCTGAGGGTTTCCCTCTAGTGCCAGTAGCGGCCATTTTCCTGTAGTCACGCCTGTATACAGGCTTTTGGCCTCTTGTGGATGATCTCGGCGGCCATATTGGATGTCCCTGGAGCAGTGTAAAACGTGCTGCTGCCGTTTTACTTTCCTTTTCATTGGAACAGTGTGGCTGAGGACGAACGGCACTTCTTTCTGGCGGTCCTGGTTTATGCAATCCCTGCTGGGAGCAGATCTGTGGCACAAAACAGCAAGTATAGCTGGGCCTTTCCAGGGGTGCGGTAGCGGTGGGTGCAGTCCTCCTGGGGTCTCCCTGGCGTTCTGTGGGGCGGTGGTGGGGCTACATTGTGGGGGTATCAGTCCATTCCTTTGCAAAATTGACTTTCATTTTCGGTGGTGCGATGGCAGATGATCCTGCAGGCCCTTCTGAGGAGGAGTCAGCGGCAGCACATCCTGCGCAGGTGGCACTGGTGTCCTTGGATCAGTTGAGGGCAGTGTTTGGGAAATTTCTTCCCCTGGCGGGGCCGAGCAAAGAAACGCCCGCCTCCCCCTTGTTCCTCAGGGGACGATTCTGAACTGGAATTGGCGTCGGGGGTCACAGGGACCCCCCGTGGAGCTCTCGGAGGGTGAGCTGGTACCCTCAGACAATGAAGAGGACCAGGGGGCCTCAGTTGTGCGCGAAAAAGCACTGGTATCCGCACTGATTTCTGGTATCCGTACGTCCTTGCGACTGGACCAGACAGGGGAGTCGCAAGCATCCACATATGTTTGTGGGTCTGCTAGACCGCCTAGGTCGCCTAAGGCTTATCCCTATGATACATTTTTTGACCATCTGATTTATCAGGAATGGCAGCGTCCGCAGAATTCCTTCGCCCTACCAAAACGCTTCGCTATACGCTATCCTTTTGAGGATGGTTTCGTGAAGAAGTGGTCGTCTCCCACTGTGGATCCTCCGGTGGCTCGCCTGAACAAGGTGACGACCATTCCGTTGGAAGGGTCCCCCTCTTTTAAGGACCCAGCCGATAGGCGGACGGAGGCAGTGTCCAAGGCACTTTTCCTGTTGGCAGGATCAGCCCTGCGGCCGGCCCTGGCGTCTGCCATGGTGGCACAATATCTATCTGATGGTATGGCAGAGCTGCAAACTGAATTGGACTGCGGAAGGATGCTGGATGCGTCACAAAGGGCAGGACATTTGTTTCAGGGTATTTGGTACTTGTGTGATGCAGCTCTGGACCTGCTTCCCATGCTGTCTAAGATGTCTGTCTTTGCAGTCATTATCAGACGAGCTCTCTAGTTACGGTCGTGGTCGGATGACCACGCGTCTAAGAAACGTCTTGCGGACCTTCCCTTTCAGGGTGACCGTCTCTTTGGGCCACAGTTGGATGAAATCATCAAGGATTTCACTGGTGGGAAGAGTACTTTCCTTCCGGAGCCCAGACGGCGGGAGTTCCGCCGCAAGCAAGGGCCTGCCTCTTCGGGTCAGAAGAGAATTTTTCCTGCCCCTGGCGCAGCGGGCAAGGGGGTCGAGGCCCAGCAAGCCTGGTGCAGGGGCCAGGAAGCGTCCTTGGCAACGCAAGAACGAAAAGACAGAGGACAAGCCCTCCTCTGCATGATGGGTTGCCCCCACCCGACCATCGGGAGGGGGGACGTCTTCTGGGACAGGTGGACTGCCCGCATTTCCGACCGGCGGGTGCAGGAAGTGGTGTCCTCCGGGTACAGGATAGAGTTCAGTACCCTACCCCAGACAGGTTCTTCCCATCGAACTTGAGACTCCCTCAGGGGTGTCGGGAGGCACTCTCCGATCAGGGGATGATCGTGCCAGTACCTCAACTGGAGAGGTTTCACGGTTTCTACTCGAACCTATTTGTGGTCCCCAAAAGTGTGGGGGGGGGGGGAGACAGGCCAGTTCTGGACCTAAAGGCGCTAAACCACTTTGTGAGAGCATGAAAATTCCGGATGGAGCCCATCCGTTCGGTCGTGGCCGCCCTGCACCAAGGGGAGTTCTTGGCGTCTCTGGATATCAGGGACGCGTATCTTCACGTCCCCACTTGTCCCCGGCACCAGTGCTTTCTGCGATTTGTGGTGGGAGATCTTCACTACCAATTTGTGGCACTTCCCTTCAGTCTGGCTTTGGCTCCCGGGTGTTCACCAAGCTAGTAGCCCCGGTGCTGGCGCTATTGAGGCAGAGGGGCATTGCGGTGCTAGCGTACCTCGACGACCTGCTCCTGAGAGCGGAGTCTGCTTCGGCTCTGGAGGAGAACGTGGCTATCTCCATAACCTTGTTGCAGGACTTTGGCTGGCTGATCAATCTGCAGAAGTCGACGTTGACACCGTGCTGTCGCCTGGAATATCTGGGTCTTATTCTGGACACGGAACAGGCAAAGGTGTTCCTACCTCCAGCCAAGTTGCTGACTCTGCAAGCAGCGGCGCGAACCCTGCTGTCACGCCGGTGGTCTTCCTTACGTTTTGTATGTGGGTGTTGGGGCTCATGGTTTCAGCCTTCAAGGCGGTCCCTTACGCCCAGAGTCACACTCGGCTACTTCAGCGAGCGATTCTGTGTCGTGGGGCAAGTTCCCACTGTCCCTGGACCAGGTAGTCAGGTTGTATTCTCAGACCAGAGGGTCGTTGACATGGTGGCTTCGGGACCCGGCCCTTTCGTTGGGGGAAGTCCTTTCTTCCCCTGAATTGGTCGATAGTCACGACAGACGCCAGCCTATCGGGCTGGGGGGGGGGCAGTCCTGGGACAGTTGTCTGCGCAGGGCCGTTGGTCAGCGCAGGAAGCTCACCTTCCGATCAATGTGCTGGAGCTGAGGGCGATCAGGCTCTGCCTCTCCCACTGGATGGTAAGGTTTGCACGGCTTCCCGGTTCGGGTTCAGTCGGACAATGCCACAGCAGTGGCATATGTGAACCATCGGGGAGGAAGGAGAAGCTCAGCAGCAGCTGCGGAAGCAGCTCTCATTCTGCGATGGGCAGAACTTCACGTGCCTGCGATCTCAGCCATCTACATTCCGGGCGTAGAAAACTGGCAGGCAGACTACCTCAGTCGCCAGACGCTGGATCAGGGGGAATAGTCCCTACATCCAGAAGTGTTCAGCCAGATTTTCCACAAGTGGGACACTCCAGATGTGGACCTCCATGGCGTCTCGGTTCAACAACAAAGTGGAAAACTTTTTGTGCAGGATGAGAGATCCGTTGGCGGTCGCCACGGACGCACTGGTCGCGCCTTGGGGTCGGTACCGTCTTCTGTACGCTTATCCTCCCATAAAGCTTCTACCGTGGCTACTGCGCAGGGTGGAAGTGGAGGGGATTCCGATGATCCTGGTGGCTCCGGATTGGCCTCGGCGTCTGTGGTACGCCGACATGGTGCGAATGGTAGCAGATGTTCCTTGGCGTCTTCCGCTGTGCGAAGATCTGTTGTCTCAGGGACCCATCTTGCACCCTGCTTTACCCTCGCTGGCTTTGACGGCTTGGCTATTGAGTCCCAGGTGCTGAGGGATCGGGGTGTCGCCGAATCCGTGATCCCCACTATGCTAAAAGCACGCATGTGTACTTCGCGCAAGATTTATCATCGCACCTGGAAGGCTTATATTGCCTGGTGTGAGACGGGGGGTTGGAATTCCCGCTCTTATGTTGTGTCCAGGGTCCTGACGTTTTTGCAGCAGGGCCTGGATAAAAAATAGGCTTTGAGTACTCTCAAGGGTCAGATTTCAGCTCTGGCGATTCTTTTTCAGCGGCCTTTGGCGTTGCATTCGTTGATTCGTTCATTTGTACAATGTGTGCGCCATGTGGCTCTTCAGGTACGGTCGCTGATGGCACCGTGGAATTTGAATCTGGTGCTTTCTGTGCTGCAGAAGCCACCATATGAGAAGATCAGGGATATTCCCTTACAACTGTTGTCGCAGAAAGTGGCTTTCTTGGTGGCCATTACATCTGCTAGGCGGGTGTCTGAGTTGGCAGCGTTGTCCTGCAAGTCTCCTTACTTGGTCCTTCACAAGGACAAGGCGGTCTTGTGCCCATCTCCTTCTTTTTTACCGAAGTTGGTCTCTTCTTTTCACATTAATGAAGATCTTGTTCTTCCTTCATTGTGTCCGCATCCTTCACATCCTAAGGAATTTGAGTTACATTCATTGGATGTTGTGAGAGCTTTGCGGGTGTATTTGGCGGCTACAGACTCCTTTGGGAAGTCTGACGCTTTGTGCTGACGGAGGGTCCGCGCAAAGGAATGGCGGCCTCGTCGGCTACTGTTTCCCGTTGAATCGGGCAGACTGTGACCCATGCGTATTCTGCTCGGGGCAAAGTACCCCCTTTCCCGGTCACGGCTCATTCCACCAGGGCTGTTAGCACTTTCTGGGCTTTCAGACACCAGGCTTCGGTGTCACAGGTGTGTAAGGCGGCTAGTTGGGCCTCGGTGCACAAGTTTACCAAGTTTTATAAAGTTGTGTCAGCATCTTCGGATGCTGCTTTTTGCCGTAAAGTTTTACAGGCGGCAGTGTAGGCGCGGCTGGCGCCTCCTGTGAGGTTTCTGTTGGGTACAGTTGTTGTCGTTTGACCACCCCTCTTTTATGACACCGCCAGCTTGCTTTCTTTCTTTTTTTTGCCTAGTTAACTCCTAGTAGGATCTACATATAACCCACATGTCTAGGAAGGCTGCGTCTGTCAGTGAACTCAGAGAAAAGGATTTTACTGAAAGTTATAATAAAATCCCTTTTTTTTCCCCACAACTATTTGCAAAATGAAAAATTTTTATTTCTGTTTTTTTTTTTCACAAAATTGTCATATTAACAGATTAATTCTCACACCCAGCATATGCATACCACAAATTACACCCCAAAACACATTCTGCTACTCCTCCTGAGTATGGGGATACCACATGTGTGAGACTTTTACACTGCCTGCCCACATACAGAGGCCTAACATGCAGGGAGCACCATCAGGCGTTCTAAGGACGTAAATTACACATATCATTTCCTGACTACCAAAAAATGACCTCATTTTGGAAAGTAAACACTGCAACCTATATTCTATGAGGCATAATGAGTCTTTTGAATGGTTCATTTTTTCCACAAGTTTTTGGAAAATGTGGAAAGAAAATGAAAACGCATTTTTTTTTTTTTATTTATTAATTTTTTTTTTAACACAAGGTTGTCCAGTTATACAATATTTCTAACACACAGCATGTACCTAGCAAAAATTTCACCCTAAAATATATTCTGCTACTCGTCCCGAGTATGGCGATACCGCATGTGTGACACTTACACAGCCTGGCCACATACAGAGGCCCAACATGAAGGGTGCACCATCAGGCATTCTAGGGGCATAAATTTCAAATCTAATTTGACTACCTATTACATTATTGTGGGGCACTGTGGTGGCACTGATGGGTGCTGTAGTGGCACGGATGGGTACTGTAGTGGCAGGGATGTGTCATGGATGAGAACTGATGTGGGATGGATGAGCATGAATGAGGCATAAATGAGCACGAATGGGGGTGGATAAGCTGTAGATGGGGATGACTGAGCACGGATGCATGGGTGAGCACGGATGCATGGGTGAGCACGGATGCATGGGTGAGCACGGATGCATGGCTGAGCACGGATGCATGGCTGAGCACGGATGCATGGCTGAGCACAGATGCATGGCTGAGCACAGATGCATGGCTGAGCACAGATGGATGGCTGAGCACAGATGGATGGCTGAGCACAGATGGATGGCTGAGCACAGATGGATGGGTGAGCACAGATGCATGGGTGAACACGGATGAGGCTGGATGGGTGAGCACGGCTGGATTGGTGAGCATGGATGAGGCTGCATGGGTGAGCATGACTGAATTGGTGAGCATGGATGCATGGGTGAGCATCGCTGGATGGGTAAACACGTATGCATGGGTGAGCACAGATGGATGGCGGAGCACGGATGCATGGGTGAACACAGATGGATGGCTGAGCACAGATGGATGGCTGAGCATCGTCAAGTCATGTCTGGAGGAAACCAGTTGCTGCTCATCACCTGGCCAATACCATCCCTACACTGAAGCATGGTGGTGGCAGCATCATGCTGTGGGGATGAATTTTCAGTGGCAGGAACTGGGAGACTAGCCAGGATCAAGGGGAAGATAAATGCAACAATGTACAGAGACATCCCTGATGAAAACCTGCTGCAGAGCGCTCTGGACCTGGTGAAGGTTCATATTCCAGCAGGACAACGACCCTAAGCACACAGCCAAGATAACAAAGGAGTGGCTATGGGACAACTCTGTGAATGTCCTTGAGTGGCCCAGCCAGAGCCCAGACTTGAACCCGATTAAACATATCTGGAGAGATCTGAAAATGGCTGTGCAATGACTCTACCCATACAACCTGATGGAGCTTGAAAGATCCTGCAAAGAAGAATGGGAGAAACTGCCCCAAAATAGGTGTGCCAAGCTTGTAGCATCATACTCAATAAAATTTAAGGCTGTGATTGGTACCTAAGGGGTTTCAACAAAGTATTGAGCAAAGACTTTGAATGATAAGCAATATATCACACAGAACTGGCAGCACTCACTGGCAGCTGTGGGGTGGACCGTAAGAAATCAATTAACAGGAGAAGGGGGGGGGGGGGAGCAAGATGTACTCCAAATAAAAAAATGAGTCCATATAATCCATAATGGTATGGGATATCAAAGAAGTCCTCAAAAACGTATGGATCCACAGATGGGAAGGGACTGCACATAGTCACTAGCAGCACCTCGGCAGGAAATGGGAAGCCTGAAAAAGGAGGCAGGGCCTCAAACACATTGCCGCCGACCCCGTCCTGTGCCATGTCTCGTGCTAGCCCTGTGAGAGCTGGAGACACTTTATGGTTATACATTTCCATACGGCGGCTCTGAGCTTATCCCTACAGTCTTGTCATCCCTGAAGGCTGGCTTAATTGGTGATCCACATCCACCCTGTGTGCAGCTTGCAAGATACTTTTATGTAAGTGTATCAGAATATAGAATTACTTGTTTTAACAATCACACTGACCCAGGTGCCCTCTCTCTGCTGTTTTTGTTTGTGAATACTTGCGTACATGTGATTATTATTTTTTTTTTTTTTTTAAATAAATTTGCAAAGGTTTCAAACAAACGTTTTTCACATTGTCATTATGGGGTTTATAGAAATTTTGAGGAAAATAATGAATGAATTTAATCCATTTTGGAATAAGGCTGTAAGATAACAAAATGTGGAAAAAGTGAAGCATTGTGAATACTTTCCGGATGCACTGTAAGTACAAAGATCCTATTTTTTTTACTTTTGTGTTTTGTAGATTATATGCAGAAGGACGTTGTGTTAGACTGTACAAGCATCTATTTTCTGACTAATGTCTTAAATACTGTTTACAATACCATGACTAGATTTAGCTAGTGTAGGGGAAAAGCGGGTTTCTTCAGGATCTACTTAGTGTCCTGCTTTGTGACAGATTTTTTTCTTTTTTTTTTTTCCTTTATCCACCCATAGTATCCACACTTCTTAAAGAGAAATGCAAATCGCCTGCAGATCATGTTGCAGAGACGCAAGAGGTACAAGAACCGAACAATACTGGGTTATAAGAGCCTGGCTGTTGGAATTATAAATATGGCAGAGGTGAGACAAGGACAACCACATGAAAATAAAATAAGTTGGTAAAATGTTACATATATGCCTATTTTTTTTTTTTTACCAAGTAAGAGATTTTAATCTCTCTCTCATCCATTAAGGGCCAAAGGATTCTTGAAAATCTAGGTCAGTGTTCTTCAAATCCAGTCCTCAAGGCGCACCAATAGGTCATGTTTCCAGGATTTCATTTATTTTGCACAGGTGATTTGATCAGTTTCACTACCTTAGTAATTACCACAGCCGTTTCATCTGATGGAAATCCTGAAAACATGACCTTTTGGGTGCGCCTTGAGGACTGGAGTTGAGAAACACCATTCTAGGTTATACAGGATGATTGAAAACTAACAAGAAACAAACTAAGATAGATAAAGATCCGACAGTAATACAGAATTACAGACCCATCTCCTTACTCAATTCGGACCTTAAAATATACTCCAAAATCCTGGCCAACCGCCTACTGGAAATGACTCCCCAATTGATAAATCCAGGCCAAGTTGGATTTGTTAAAGGAAGACAGGCCCCAGACATCACTAGACAAATGATTAACCTCTTAAACCATTCATAAAATACTCGAACGCCTTCTCTGCTCTTGGCCTTAGACGCAGAGAAGGCGTTCGATAGAGTCCACTGGGGTTATATTTCGGACACGCTAAAAAAATTTTGGATTCACAGGCTTTATACATGAAGCAATCATGACAATGTACACCCTTCCTTCGGCCAAAGTAATCACGTCAGGCGCAATCTCTAAAAACATCCTTCTAACTAACGGAACAAGACAGGGATGCCCCCTGTCCCCCATAATTTTCTCATTGGCTATCAAACCCCTAGCAGAATCTATCCGCTCCAACACTAACATCACAGGAATCACAATCGGCAAAGAGGACCATAAAATTGGACTCTTTGCAGATGACATAATTCTTACCCTAACCAACCCGGCCCAGTCACTACTAGAAGTCCAGAAAACTCTTGACCTTTTCGGTTCAATATCATACTATAAAATTAACCATAAGTGCTATGCCCTCCCCATGAATATCCCCAAAGAGTCAATAATTACCTTCCAAAAACTAGCGGAATACAAATGGGATTCCCAGTCAATTACCTATTTAGATATTAAACTTACATTCCCGACTAATAAACTATATGAAGTTAACTATCCCAGATTACTAGACCAAGTTTCGAAAGATTGCCAAAGTATCCAAAATCTCCAGACCTTCCTAAAATATTATATGCTTTTAGATCACTACCTATTGCAATGCCCAAAAAGTTCTTTAAACAAAATAATATGAAATTAAGAAATCTGATCTGGAATGCTGAAAAAAGCAAGAATTGCCCTCAATATCCTTAATATGCCCAAACACACAGGCCGGATGAACTTCCCTGACCTCACCAAATACTACCTTGCCACGTTATTAGACCAATGGAACAACTGGGTCACGAACCCTAATGACAAACCATGGCTTGACCTAGAAAGAGAATACACTAGAAACCATGATCTGTTTGGTCTTTTAATTGCGTACCGCATCATTCCAAAAACAACCACCAAGCTAATTACTATAAAAGCCACTTTATCTGCTTTCAAACAATTAACGTTAAACTTTCATTTATTCGAACACCATCACAACATATCACTCCCAATGAATACTATGGAATACGGTAAAATCAGCCTTGGGGCAAAGAAATGGACTAATACATTTTTTGACTTCCTCAATTCAGAAGACAAAGATATAATCTTAAATTTAACAACTCCAAAAATCTTAAAAATATTAACCCAAAGTCAGGATGGAATATCCCTGCCCGACTATGGAGCTATTTAACTAACAAAAATAGTATTAAAACAAAAGGAATCACCTTTTACTACAAATTGCTTTCTCAATACCCTAAGGACTAGAAAAACCCAAACTTACTAAAATGGGAAAAAGATCTAGAAAAAACTTTCCCCATAGACACCTGGATCAAAGCCATTTCAATAGGAAACAAAGCTTCCTCCTGTGTTGAGCACTGGGACAACGCCAAAAAATAATAGATGGTACCTCACCCCAAGTAGATTTTCAAAAATATTCCCCTCCTCATCTCCCCTTTGTTGGCGTTGTAACAACCACATTGATAATCTGTACCATATGCTGTGGGAGTGCAAAAATGTGACTAGTTTTTGGAACTCCGTATCGTCTTTAATTGCGTTTTTATCAGGCAACCTACTTAAGCTTACCCCAGAAACCGCACTCTTAAACATTAACTTGGACAAATTCCCCATATCCTATAAAATAATAGTTGCCAATATACTAATCGCAGCAAGATTGACAATTACCAAATTATGGAAATCCCCTGATGCTCCCAATATCTCAGAGGTCATTACAAGAGTAAACATTCAGGCTCATTATGAGATGATGTTAGCGTAAAATAATTACAACATGGGGAAGTTCAAAAATAGCTGGCACAATTGGATTAAATTTCCAAAAGCCTCTAGTACTTTGAAAAATGCCTATATATCATCATTGAAGTAAGTAGAAGTACTGTACTCCTTTCCTCACGTAATATGGGTTGTATAATCTGAGTTTACAATAATGCTTCTAGGTATCTTCCAAGTTCATCTTTTTTTCTTTATACCTTCCTGTCGTATAAAATACTAGTGGCTTCATGCACACAGGACTTAAAAAAAAAAATAAATAAATGCCCAAAAAACGTCAGTAGCTTATCCGGGATGTTTTCAGCTTTTACCAGCGTTATATTACCGCCTTTTTTTCGCGTTTTTTTAAAGGGCCGGCATTTTTTTTTTTTTTTTTCAATTGGTCTAAAATGTCCAAAACCTTTTGGGGATCAACGTTTTTGAGCGTTTGAACGTTTTTACAGCTGAAAAACGTCTCTCAGAACCCTTAGGTCTTGGGGTTTTTTTTTTACAGCTCAAAAACGTCACTGCTAAAAACAGTTGATAACCGCCTATGTGTGCATGAACACATAGTACAACATAGAGGGTTTGACTGTAGAAAAAAAACGTCTGCAGCTAAAATCAGCTGCTGTAAAACAGTCAAAAAATGTCCTGTGTGCATGAGGCCTAAAAGTTCTCCAATCTGGTAAATCCTATTCATAGTTTGAACCCATAGTGGTGAATAGGTTGACCTACGGTGCCTCATATAGTAAGTGAGAACTGATAAGATACTAACTTACTTTATCTAATCTGTCATAATGTGGTATTGTATAGTTAGATCCATTCCAGGAAAGTTAGGCATTATTTCAATCTAATGGAGAAAAATTATCGCAGATGCATTTTTTCTTTCCTCTTTTATGTTTATAATTTTTCCCTTTGGTTTTTTCTGTGCTGTATGTGTTCTCCTTTGTCTATTTTGAAATTTTACAATAAAAATTTTCTTGAATGTTTAACCACTTCCCGACCGCCGTATGCAGAATGACGGCCGGGAAGGGGTTCAGTTATCCTGACTGGGCCTCATATGATGGATCATGGATGGTCACAGTGTAACACAGGAAAGCCGTTTATCGGCTTTTCCTGTACTCGGGTCTGCAGACCTGAGTATTGGAGAGCCGATCGGCTGCTCTCCTGACGGGGGGTTTGTGCTGATGATTTATCAGCACAGACTCCCTAGGATCGCCACACTAGACCACCAGGGAGCCTGCCTAGGGACCACAAGGAATGTGCCCACCCAGGACCACCAGGGAGCCGATTTGGACCACCAGGGAGACCACCCTACACCAACAGGTAAGGGGCATAGTGCCCAATATGGATGGCACTCAGTGCCACCTTCAGATGCCACCCTAGACCACCAGGGAATGGGCCCCTATCAGTACACATGCCCAACAGTGCCCCTATCAATGTGTACCAGTGCCACTTATCAGTGCCCACCTATCAGTGCCACCTATCGGTGCCCAGTGCCAATCAGTGCCATCTATGAGCGCCCATCAGTGCCACTTATCAGTGTCCGACAGTGTTGCATATCAGTGCCCGTCAATGCTGCTTATCAGTGCCGCCTAACAGTGCTCATCATTGCTGCATATAAGTGCCTCATCATCAATGCCACCTCATCAGTGCCAATCAGTGCCCATCAATGTAACCTCATCAGTGCCCATCAGCGATGGAGAAAATGAACTTATTTACAAAGTTTTGTGACAGAAATAGAGAATTTTCTCTTTCGTTCATCGACAGGCACAGCAACTCTTAGGACTAAGTGGGTTATACTGCCCTCTTCAGGAGTGTACTAGGCAGAACAGGCAGTTCTAACAGCAAAAAAGAACAGTAACAGACACAGCCCCTCCCAGGGGGCAGTCCCCACTGGCAGATAACCCCACACAGCTGCTGCTAGCTCAGTTTTCTCTTGCGTTCACTGACAGACGCAGCCCTTCATTAGACAAGTGGGGTTATATGCACATCCTACCAGGAGTTGACTAGGCAAATAGAGAGAAAGCAAGCTGGCCCCTCCCAGGGGGCCGTCCTCTCCCATATAACCCCCCCTGCTCTGTATAGCATATCAGTTTTCTATGCCTAGTGCAAGGAGTTAGACCTGGCTCCCTTATGGGACCTGCGGTTCATCTTTTTTGCTACCGCTTTATTTTTTTCAAGCTATCTGATGAAGACTGCTATCAAGAAGCCGGCTGGGGCATAGAGGATTTCTAGTATCCTGCGATTTTCCCCAGCGCGGCCGACCGATGCGAGCTAGCTCTAGCCTTGGCGGGGCCCGCCGCATCGTGCCCATTCCGTGTGGGTGGCCAGGGGGTGACCCCCCCTTACGCTCAGTGACCGGACCTTGTTCCCGTCCAGAGGCCTGTGGCCTGCAGCATCCCTCTCTGGCAGTGGGAGGAAGGTCTGCAACCGGGTGGCTACCCGCTGCATCGGACTGGTGAGTGACCCCCCCCCTCCCCCCCTAGGGGCGCAGAGGGGGGAGGGCAGGGCAATTTTACAGATTTGAGCCGGCCGGTGGAGGGTGTTTTGCTGGGTTAGAGCCTCCCCTGGGTGTTCTCGCCCCCCCCACACCCCCCTTCCCCCTCCCCCGCGCTTCCAAACCGCCATGTGGCGATCCGCCGCCATTTTGCCCGTGGGTGCAGGAAGTGGTGTCCTCCGGGTACAGGATAGAGTTCTGCACTCTACCCCCAGACAGGTTCTTCCCATCGAACTTGAGACTCCCTCAGGGGCGTCGAGAGGCTCTCTTAGGGGCTGTTCAGGCGCTCTCCGAACAAGGGGTGATTGTGCCAGTACCTCCGCTGGAAAGATTTTGCGGCTTCTACTCCAACCTGTTTGTGGTTCCCAAAAAGGGGGGGGGTTCAGGCCGGTTCTGGACCTAAAGGCGCTAAATCACTTTGTGAGGGCGCGAAAATTCAGAATGGCATCTGTCCGTTTGGTCGTGGCCGCCCTACACCAAGGGGACTTCATGGCGTCTCTGGATATCAGGGATGTGTGCCTCCACGTTCCCATTTGTCTCCGGTACCAGCACTTCCTGCGCTTTGCGGTGGGAGATCTGCACTACCAATTTGTGGCACTTCCCTTTGGTCTGGCCTCGGCTCCTCGGGTGTTCACCAAGCTGGTGGCTCCGGTGTTGACGCTGTTGAGGCAGAGAGGCATTGCGGTGGTAGCATACCTCAACGACCTGCTCCTGAGATTGGAGTCTGCTTCGGCGCTGGAGGAGAATGTGGCTATCAACATGGCCTCATTGAAGGACTTCGGCTGGCTGATCAATCTGCAGAAGTCGACATTGACTCCGTTCTGTCGCCTGGAATACCTGGGTCTGATTCTGGACACGGAGCAGGCGAAGGTGTTCTTGCCTACGGCCAAGTTGCTGACACTGCAATGGCATCATGACATCATGGCATCTCGGTTCAATCACAAGGTGGAAACCTTTGTGTGCAGGACAAGAGACCCACTGGCGGCCGCCACGGACGTGCTGGTAGCGCATTGGAGTCGGTATCCTGTACGCTTTTCCCCTCCATCAAGCTACCGCGGCTACTGCGCAGAGTGGAAGCGGAGGGGATTCCGACAATCCTGGTGGCTCCGGATTGGCCTCTGCGTCCTTGGTACGCCGACGTGGTGCTGGTGGTGGCAGATGTTCCCTGGCGTCTTCCGCTGCGCGAAGATCTGTTGTCTCAGGGACCCATCTTGCACCCTTCTTTACCCTCGCTGGCTTTGGTGGCTTAGCTATTGAGTCCCAGGTGTTGAGGGATAGGGGGGTCGCTGACTCCGTGATCTCTACCATGCTTAAGGCGCGCAAGTGTACTTCGCGCAAGATTCATCATCGCACCTGGAAGGCCTATATTGCCTGGTGTGAGGTCCCCCGCCTCACCCTTGGAACCCTCGCTCTTACGTTGTGTCCAGGGTCCTGGCTTTTTTGCAGCAGGGCCTGGATAAAAAATTGGCTTTGAGTACTCTCAAGGGCCAGATTTCGGCTCTGGCGATTCTATTTCAACGGCCTTTGGCATCACATTCGTTGATTCGTACATTTGTACAAGGGGTGCGCCATGTGGCTCCTCAAGTACGGTCGCCTTTGGCGCCGTGGGATTTGAATTTGGTGCTTTTTGTGCTGCTGAAACCGCCTTATGAGAACATCAGGGATATTCCTTTACAATTGCTGTCTCAGAAAGTGGCTTTCTTGGTGGCCATCACATCCGTTAGGAGGGTGTCCGCTATGGCGGACCGCCGCCATTTTACCGTAGCTGCGGACATGCTAAGCCTATGGAGCTTTCCCTCTAGCGCTCAGAGCGGCTGTTTGCGGTACTGCACGTTCCCTGCAGGTGATTTTCGATTTCTAGTGTTCAGCGGCGGCCATATTGGAGTCCCCTGCCTATGCAAAAACGTATGGTAAATGTTTTTCTTTTCTCTTGGATCGGTGTGTGCTCTGGACGGCGCGGCTCTTCTGACGATCCTCAAAGGCTACAAGCAGCAAGTATTGCTGGGCTCTCCTGTGGGTGCTAGTGGCGGCAGGTGCAGTCCTCTGGGGTTCCCTGGTGAACTGTGGGGCGGTGGTGTGGGGGTGCCCTCAACTCTTAGTATACATCTGTGTGTTACTAAGGGGGATTTGGGGGGAGAACTATGGCAGACTATACTACTGCACCTGCTTGCTTGCTTGCTGATTCAGACTCATCTGCGCATCTTTTTTGGACCAGCTGCGGCGGTCTTTAGGGAATGCTCCCCGGGCGGATGTCGCCCAACAGGCCCCCAAGAAGCGTCCCTCAGAGAAAGGGATCAGGGGACGGCGGTTTTCCGCCATTATCGCTGGAATTTCACACTACGCTGCGACTTAGCCAGGATGACAGATAGCAGACTTATGCGCATGTGGTGGGGTCCTCCAGTCCCCACAGGGCCCCCAAGGCTTACCCCTATGATCAATTTTTCTTGATCACTTTAATGATCATGAATGGCAGAGTCCGCAGCATTCTTTTTCGCGGCAACACAGTGGTGTAGTGGATAGCACTTGCGCCTGACAGCAAAATGCTTGTTGGCTCAGGTCTTAGCCATGACCTCCCTGCCTGAAGTTTGCATGTTCTCCCTGTGCCTGCGTGGGTTTCCTCCCGGTGCTCCGGTTTCCTCCAGGAGGGTCGCACACTCCGAGAGCATAGGTCGAAACTGTTCACTGAGCGCTATCCCTTTGAGGAAAAAAACGGAAGTCACCTGTGGTGGCCCCGCTGATGGCTCGCCTTAATAAGGCGACGACCATTCCTCTGGAAGGGGTTCCTTCCTTTGAGGACCCCGCTGAAGTGGCACTGTTAACCACTTCAGCCCCAGAAGGATTTGCCCCCTTCCTGACCAGAGCCCTTTTTGCGATTCGGCACTGCGTCACTTTAACTGACAATTGCGTGGTCGTGCGACGTTGTACCCAAACGAAATTTGCGTCCTTTTTTCTCACAAATAGAGCTTTCTTTTGGTGGTATTTGATCACCGCTGCGTCATTTCTGATCGCCGCTATAAACAAAAGAAGAGCGACAATTTTGCAAAAAAACACTAATTTCTTACTTTTTGCTAAAATACAAATCCAAAAAAAAATATAAACATTTTTTTTCATCGGTTTTGGTCGATTTATATTCTTCATATCTGTGATCAAAAAAATCGCAATCGGCGTTTATTGATTGGTTTGCGCAAAACCTGCCGTGTTTTTAAGGATGATGAGAATTCATTTCTGGGATTTTTATTTTTTACTAGTAATCTGCGAATTTTAGCGGTACTGCGATATTGCAACGGACATGTCGGACCATTTTGACACTTTTTGGGGATCATTGGCATTTATACAGCGATCAGTGCTATAAAAATTCACTGATTACTGTGTAAATGCCATTGGCAGTGAAGGGGTTAACCTGCAGGGGGCGCTCTAAGGGTTAACGGTGTTCCCTGGGCGTGTTCTAACTGTCTTAGTGTTTGACTGGCAGGGGGAGGGGAGTGATCACAGCTTCCATATAAAGGAAGGCTGTGATCACTCCCTTTCCCCTTTAACAGAACAGAGATCCGTGTTTACTTACACGGACCTCCGTTCTTTCACTCCAGGGGGGGCATCGCGGGTAGCCGGCGGAGATCGAGTCCGCCGCACCCTCTCCCTGGCCCCCCCTGACACAGTGAGCGCCCCTCCGGCGGCGCGCGCGCTCACAGTGCGCGATCTGGCAGCCACCGTCATATGACGGAGGTTTGCCCAGGAGAGCCATCTTGTCACCGTCAACCTGCGGTTGACGGTCGGCAAGTGGTTAAAGTCGCTCTTCCTGGTGGCAGGCTCTGCTCTGCGACCAACCCTGACGTCCGCCATGGCGGCACAATATCTGTCTAAGCATATGGCGGAGCTCCAGAATGTTCTGGACTGCGGCTGCCTAATGGCTACACCGCAGGGGGCTGAATTTTTGCTCCAAGGTAGTACCTTTGGCGATGCGGCCATTGATTTACTGCCTATGTTATCCAGGATAGCGGTGTTGCCGTATCCTCAGACGGGTACTCTGGTTGCGTTTTGGTCCGGTGACCATGCTTCCAAAAAAGGTCTCGTAGACCTCCCTTTCAGGGTGGACGTCTAATCGGTCCGCGGCCGGGTGAGATCATTAAGGATTTCACAGGAGGTAAGCGCACCTTCCTCCCAGAGACCCGGAGGCGTGAGTTTCGCCATAGACAGGGGCCCCCTACCTGGGGTCGGAAGAGGTTCTTTCGCGCCCCGGGCGCGGCGTGTAAAAGGGACCCAGCCAGGTAAAGTCGCTGCAGGGGCCGGGTACCGGCAGTGGCAGCGTAAAACCGAAAAGGCGGAGGACAAAACCTCCTCAGCCTGATGGGCTGCTCCCACCCGGGTTTCGGGTGGGGGGGTCGTTTCTGAGTTCGACCCTCTGCCCCTAGTCAGGTTCTTCTCTTCAACCTTAGGGCTTCCACAGGGAAAGCACTCTCGTACCAAGGCGTGATCGTGCCAGTGCCTCCAGCAAGAGTTTCGAGGTTTTTACTCAAATCTGTTTGTGGTCCCCAAAAAAGGGGGGGGTCCGGCCAGTACTGGACCTGAAGGCCGTGACCTGGTATGTTAGGGCGTGGAAATTCCGGATGGAATCTATCCGCTCGGTTGTGGCCGCCCTCCATCAGGGGGAATTTCTGGCATCTCTGGACATCAGGGATGCGTACCTCCATGTACTTATTGTACACGGCATCACCGTCTCCTTCGCTTTGCAGTAGGTGACCTCCATTATTAATTTGTGGCACTCCCTTTCGGTCTTGCCTCAGCCCCTCGAGTTTTCACAAAACCGGTATTGGTGTGGCTGCGACAGAGAGGCATTGCGGTAGTAGCCTACCTAGATGACCTACTCCTGCGAGCAGAGTCAGTCTCGGCTCTTGTAGAGCACAATGGCTTGCTGCAGGACTTTAGCTGGTTGCTCTACCTGCAGAAGTCTACGGTGTCTCCACCCCGTCGTCTGGAGTATCTGGGCCTGATTCTGGTCTCAGGACAGGTAAGGTTTTCCTTCCTCCAGCCAAGTTGCTGTCACTGCAGTCGGCAGTGCGATCCCTCCTGTCGCACAGACGGTCTTCATTACAATTCTGTATGCGGGTGCTGGGGCTCACATTCCAGGTGTGGAAAACTGGCAGGCAGTCTTTTTCAGGAGCCAGACGCTGGACCAGGGAGAGTGGTCTCCCCACCCGGAGGTGTTCAACCTGATTTGCCGCAGATGGGGGTCGCCAGACGTGGATCTCTTGGCGTCCCGGTTCAATCACAAGGTATAGACCTTTGTGTTCAGAACGAAGGATCCGTTGGCAGTGGCCACGGACGCGCTGGTGGCCCCCTGGGGCCGTTATCGTCTTCTGTTTGCCTTCCCTCTGTTAAAACTTCTACCGCGTTTGATATGCAGGATAGTGGCGGAGGGAATTCCAATAATCCTGGTGGCTCCAGATTGGCCTCAGCGCACTTGTTACGCCGACGTGGTGCAAATGGTGGCAAACGCCCTCTGGCGGCTCCCGCTGCGAGACAATCTACTGTGTCAGGGGCCCATTTTGCACCCTGCCTTACCTTCGCTGGCTTCGACGGCCTGGCTATTGAGTCCCAGGTGCTAAGACAGAGGAGTCGCTGACTCCGTGTTCCCTACCTTGTTGAGGGCTCGCAAGTGTACTTCTCGCAAGCATTACCTCCGCACCTAAAAGGCTTTTTTTTTAGCTTGGTGCGAGGCGGAGGGTCGTAACCCTCGCTCTCACGTAGTGTCCAGGGTCCTGATTTTTTTGCAGCAGGACCTGAAAAAAAAAAACTGGCCTTGAGTACTCTCAAGGGCCGGAGATTGGCTCTGGTGATTCTTTTCCAAAGTCCTTTTGGCTTTCCACTCGTTGATCGTACCTTTGTACAAGGTGTGCGACTTGTGGCGCTTCGGGTGAAGACCCGATGGCCCAGTGGGATCTGTTTTTGGTACTTTCTGTACCTCAGGAACCACCCTATGTAAATATCATCAGGGTGATTCCCTCACAACTGCGGTCACAAAAGGTGGCTTTTTGGCTGCCGTCACTTCCGCCAGACGGGTGTCTGACTTGGCAGCACTATCGTGCAAGTCTTCCAACCTGGTCCTGCATACGGACAAAGCGGTCTTGCGACCCCTTCCTTCCTTCCTTCCTTCCTTCTGAAGGTGGTTTCTTCTTTTCACATTAATGAAGATATTGTTCTTCATTCATTGTGCCCTCGTCCATCACACCCAAATTAAATTGAGTTGCATGCCTTGGATGTATTTAGCTGCTACAGCCTTTTTTCGGAAGGCTGATGCCTTATTTGTGCTGATAGGGGGTCCGCGCAAAGGCTTGGCGGCCTCCTCGGCTACTACTTTCGTTGGATTAGACAAACCGTGACCCACGCATATTCTTTCGGGGCAAGGGTCCCCCTTTTCCGGTCACGGCTCATTATACCCGGGCTGTTAGCACTTCCTGGGCTTTTAGACACCAGGCCTCAGTGTCACAGGTGTGCAAGACGGCCTCTTGGGCCTCGGCACACACTTTCTCTAAGTTTTATAGATTTATGTGCTAGCATCTTAGGATGCTGCCTCTGGCCGCAAAGTTTTGCAGGCGGCAGTGTAGGCGTGTCTGGTGCCTCCTTAGAGGCTCTGTTGGGTACAGTTGTTATTGTTTACCCACTCCTCTTTTTGACACAGCTTGGGGACATCCCCACACGTAATGAAGAGCTGCGTCTGTCAGTGAACGTAGGAGAAAAAGGGATTTTATTAAAACTTACCGTAAAATCCTTTTCTCCGCGTTCACTGACAGACGCAGCACCCACCCCTCTGTGCTCTGTTTTCTGTACGGCTTGTGTACGAACTGCTGAGCTAGGCTATGGAGAGGGTTTATGTGGGAAGAGAGGACTGCCCCATGGGAGGGGCCAGCTGTTTCTTTTCTTTGCCTAGTTAACTCCTAGTTGGACAAGCATATAAACCCCACACGTAATGAAGAGCTGCGTCTGTCAGTGAACTCGTAGAAAAGGATTTTACGGTAAGTTTTAATAAAATCCCTTTTTTTTCTGCCTAGTGCAAGGAGTTAGACCAAGGCTCCCTGTTGGGATCTGTGGTACTTCTCTGGTCCACTTCGGCTGTCGTGGGACAGCCTCACAGATGAAGACTACAATCAAGCAGCCGTGCTGGGTGACAGGCTGGTTCTTGGATCCAGGTAGTCTCCCCAGCCGGCCATCACGCGTTAGACCGGATGCTTCGCGCTGGCTTGACAGCGACAAAACCCAACCAGACGGGGTGGCCCTGTGGGTTAAACGCCCCGCCATTGCACGCTGTGCATCCAGGGCCGACAGCTCCCTCCAGCGTAAGCTGTCTCGGATGGAATCACCCGCACTGCCGACTAGATGGGGTAAGTACACCCCCCCTCCCCTTCAGGGGCCTGGGGGGGGAGTTGGCTGGTCCCCCTTTCGGGGTGAGCGTAGTGGGTGGTATCCCCCCCTTTCTCGCTCGTGCCCCTCCCCCACCCCTCCGTACCCCACTGTCGCACCCCCTTCCCCCTCACCGGGGCTCCCAGGGCGTAATGGGTGTATGGGCCCTAGCTGGTCCCCCTCCGCCTCACCCCCTGCCCCCCCCTCTTGCCTTGTGGTCAGGATCGTCGGCAGCCATTTTTGCCGGCACCCGGCCGCCATTTTCTTGTAGCCGGCCGCATTTACATGCATGGGATCATTTGGTGGCCATTTTGGTGTAGCCGCGGCGCTGTTACAATAGGTTTCAGTCTCTAGTGTGCATCGGCGGCTATTTTCCTGTGGCTACAGGCACCATTCGGATATTGTTTTTTTTTTTGCCGGCGATTATGTTTTTGATAAAAGTGGTCTTAGCGGTAGAAATGTAGCAGTATCATTTTTGGTCAAAATTTATGAAGAGAAATTACTTATTTGCAAAATTTTATAACAGAAACGAAGAAAAAAGCATTGTTTTTGAAAATTTTTAGTCTTTTTTAATTTATAGCGCAAAAAATAAAAAACCCAGGGGTGATTAAATACCACCAAAAGAAAGCTCTATTTGTGTGAAAAAAATGATAAAAATTTCATATGGGTACAGTGTCGCATGACCGCGCAATTGTCATTCAAACTGCAATAGCGCTGAAAGCTGAAAATTGGTCCGGGAAGGAAGAGGGTTTAAGTGCCCAGTATTGAAGTGGTTAATGCACTGAAATAAATTAGTTTCACTGAAAAAAGATTTATCATTTAATCAAGACAGAAAGGTCAAATTTTGGCAAGACAAGTTTTTTCGCCTATTCAGAAATTGAACAAATTTACTGCAAATACAAAAATATGTCAGCAAATTAAGTAGTGGTGCTGTGAGATCCAAATTTAATATCTTGTATGACTTCCATGAGCTTGAAGGACTGCATCCATGCGGTTTGGCAAGGATTCATACAATTTATTGATGAAGTCATCAGGAATAGCAAAGAAAGCAGTCTTGCATGCCTCCCAGAGTTCATCAATATTCTTTGGTTTCGTCTCTTCCATGCTTCCTCTTTCATCTTACCCCACATATGCTCAATGATGTTCATGTCTGGTGACTGGGCTGGCCAAACCTGGAGCATCTTGATCTTCTTCGCCTTGAGAAACTTTGATGTGGAGATGGAAGTATGCGATGGAGCACCATCCTGCTGCAGAATTTGGCCTCTTTTATGCTTGGGAATATAAGAGGTAGCTAAGATTTCTTGGTATTTTAGACTATTGATGTTGCCTTCCACCCTGCAGATCTCTCGCACACCCCCATACTGGATGTAACCCCAGACCATGATTTTTCCGCCACCAAACTTCACTGTTTTCTGGGTGAATCCATGCGGGCTCCAGTAGGTCTCCTGCAATATTTGAGGCGACTATGGTGTAATTCAACAGAAGATTCATCTGAAAAATCCACCTTCTGCCACTTTTCCAGCATCCATGCTTTTAGCAGGCTGTGGGCCTTGGCAAATGCCACACGGTTTTTCAATTGTCTTTTGTTTAGTGCTGGCTTCTGGGCACTGATTCAACCATGGAAGCCATTTCGAGACAGAATCCGACAAACTGTTCTGGTTGACACAGGGACTTCAGGTGACCAGGTCTTGTGGAGCTGTGCTGCAGTGGAAAATGGGCTGGCCTTGGATTTTCGAGCCAACAAACGGTCCTCTCGAGGAGTTGTCTTGCGGGGTCTGCCTAACCTGGGCTTGTCAAAAACGTCTCCAGTCTTTTCAAATTTTTTTTTTATCCTCTGTACTTGACGCTGAGACACATTGAAGGTGTCTGCCACATCAGCAGTGGATCTGGTCTTAAGCCTCTTGATAATCAAAACTTTAGTCTCAGGGTGAATCTTAGGCATGTTTGCAGAGGTCTAGTTGCAGTTGATGTGAAGGTCTAGTGTACTGGGGTTCTTTTTATACACACCTGAGACCTAATTGATCCATTATTAGTCACAGGTGAAGCTCATATGACAAGGCAACAACACTTATGTCTTTGCAAAAATTGACTCAATGGGCTTTACAAGCTGTGAATATTAGAATACTTTTTGACAGTTTCGTTTTGCACTGAAACATTATTACAAAAGCTGTTGGTATTAAAATGAGCCATTTCTTGTAAAAAAAATCTTGATTAGAAATATATTTCAGTGGCACTTCAGGTCAATTTGTACACAAGCGACAAGACTTTTGTCAGGGACTGTATAGGCCAGTTCTGGGTTGAACCCCACTCATGGTTAACCAAATTTTAGTTTTTTTTTTTGCTAGTGTCCTAGGAGGAATAATGTCTTTACCCTGCTGTATCAAGACTTACTCTGAAATGTTCTTCTAACAACCTTTTTTCTACAGCCAAGATTTTACAATGGACAGCTGGTGTCCCTTCCTTTCCCTGCAGCTGTCCTGCACTTTTAGTTCCCAACATCTTCTCTTGGATCTGTGGACTGGACCTTTTGCAGTGTGAGCCTGGATCATTGATCGTATGAATCAAATGACCATGGCCCAAAACTGTTCCTATGTGAAATTTCTCCCTTGTCTGCTCTGTGGGATTGAGGTGGACTGCATTACGATGCCTTGGATCGGCCCAGGAGAGAGCAGTAAACACACGGTGGATGTTTTAGCCCCTTCCGATGACAGTTTTGGAGGTAACTTTTTATATGCAGCTTTTTAGGCTGCTTGCAGTCCCTTTTTATTTGGCCTGTGTTGCTTTGTTGCTCACCCCCAGTTGGACTGCTTTTGAATGACCCAGATGTTCAAAGATCCCTTGTTCCTCACTGTAAAATCAATTTTAAGGTTTTCAGTGACACAAGTGTGTCTGTGCTTGTAGCTGTTGATCTTAGTACTGCTTTGCAACGAAACTGCAGAATTCAAAGAGGTGGGTCATAACCCAGGGTTGGCCTGGAGGTATTTTTTTATTTTATTTGCCATTATCTGGTCCTCCTGTAGGCAGAAGCATTACCCAGATGTTTAATTATCCTGCGTGCCTCAATGGAATCTAACAAAATGATATTTATGTTGAGTACAAAAACCTTATTTTCAGAGAGATGCGTGCATAAAGGGCATCTATGGCATCTATTATTGGAAACTGATTATACAAAAAAATCTCTAATAACCTGCTAAAAGAATAAATATAGCCATAAACACCAGGCATTTGCTTATGCAGCACTTCATAAGCTCATTCATTTAATTGAAAACTATAGTGCAGAGATTCACAGACCTGACTAGGCATGATGGGAATTGTAGTTCCTGAACAACTAGAGGGCCATAGTTTGAAGACACCTGCTATAGTATATACTCAATGTGCACTCAGTTTTTTTTCCTTTAATTTATGCAGTATACACGGCATACACACACGTTTCATTGAAAACCTGACTTGTCCTATAACTTAGTCGGCAAAAACAAAGAGGCATGAGCCAACAGCGCTGTGTGCCGTTGGGTACTTTGAAGGAGTACCGCAGAGTTTTTCAAGTGTTGTATAACCTTTTTAGTGTGCAGAAGACTGTTCTTTGTACTGTGTGGTGGAACCCATTGTATATGGACTGTATTTTAGTTTAGTACTCAAAAGAGAAAGGGATGGGTAGTAATGAGGTGTAGGATGCTAGGAAAGGGTGTGTGTGTGTGGGGGGCAGAGTAGAGAATGCAGTGGAGGGTAGGGAGAATTGTGGGGGTAGGTGAAGTTGTATGGGGCCAGAGGAGGGGGGAGGGGTTAGAGTTGATTGTAACCTGAGCTGGAGAGGGGGAGGGTTAATTTAATAGGATGGCATGTGTTGGTGTCAAAGTTAGGGTTTTTTAGAGTGCTTGATATGCTCAACCGGAGCTAAAAGGATGGGAGATTGTAGAAGTGGTTCAAAGGTGCCAAAGGAGGGGTCCTGCTTTTGAGGAGGACAAATGGCGCTGTCCAATCCTATTAATTTAAGGGGTCTTTTTACCTGGTAAGTGTGACGCATTGGGGCACTTGGAGAGGCACTTTTGGCATGTTTGCTCACAATTGCATGTTTTCAAAATAATTGCATGAATGAAAATTTGGGACAAGAGAGTAATGTTCTGCATATTCCATGGAGGAGTTGTTTCTGCACAGTACACATAATTTTGTTTGAATGCACTTTTAATTTACAGTTCTTTGGAGATTTTATGGAGCAATAATCTGCAGTTTTTGTATGATACAACATTGGAAATATGAAAACAATATTCTGCAGAACTTGATCTTGGTCTAGAGTTTTAAGTTCTGCAGATAGTATGGAACAATAATCTGCCGTTTTGCACAGATATGTTTTTGCACAGCAATTAATAGCATAGTACGGATTGAAGAGTAATACTCTGCAGATCGTATGGAGACTTAACCACTTGCTTACTGGCACTTAAACACCCCTCCTACCCAGACCAATTTTAGGCTTTCAGTGCTGTCACATTTTGAATGACAATTGCGCGGTTGTGCGATGTTGTACCCAAACAAAACTTTTATCATTTTTTCCCCACAAATAGAGCTTTCTTTTGGTGGTATTTGATCACCTCTGCGGTTTTTATTTTTTGCGCTATAAACAAAAAGCGACGATTTTGAAATAAGAACATTATTTTTTAGTTTTTGATATAATACAAATCCAAAAAAAAAAGAAAAAAAGAAAATTATTCATCAGTTTTGGCCAATATGTATTCTACATATTTTTGTTAAAAAAAACCGCAATCTGCGTATATTGATTGGTTTGCGCAAAAGTTATCGCATCTACAAACTATGGGGATTTATGGCGTTTTTACTATTTTTTTTTATTTTTACTAGTAATGGCAGCGATCTGCAATTTTGATCGGGACTGCGATATTGCAGCAGACATGTCGGACATTTTTGACACTTTTTTGGGACCAATGACATTTATACAGCAATCAGAAATTTAAATATCCACTGATTACTGTATAAATGTCATTGGTAGTGAAGGGGTTAACCTGCAGGGGGCAGTGAAGGGGATAACTGTGTTCCCTGCATGTGTTCTAACTGTATGGGGGCAGGGCTGGTTGGGACATAACAGATCTAACTGATCCCAGTGACAGGGATGAGTAGATCTGCTATGTCCCCCTTAACAGAATGGAGAATCGTTGTGTTTACATCGGCGGTTCCACATTCTGCAGCTGTTACAGGTGATCAGCGGGGCAAGCCCATGTAGCGCGCAGCGGCTGCGAGAGCGCACCACTGCAGGCTGCGAGTGTGCGTGGGGAGCATCCACAAGGGCGGACGTCCGCCGGGCAATTCAGATCCGCGCTGTAGCCGTCTTTTAGCTATAGCGCGGATCTGAACTGGTTAAAGTAGAACTATAGGCAAAACCTTTTTTTTTTTTTTTTTTTTCCATTTTGGATAGAGCAAGGGAAGGTTATAACTCCTGTCAGATTATTTTTTACCATCTCTGTCCCATTGTGGAGATTTCCCTTTACTTCCTGTCCCAGAGCCAAACGGAAGGCGAGGGGAAATCCCTGGAAATCAAGGTCATCCTGGCGGACCCCCAGTTTACCAGAGCTAGTGTGTCTGTATTGGAAGATTTCCCCTCTATTACCTTTTTGAGGACAACCCAAAATTTGGGATTTTTTTTTTTTTAACTTTCACTCAGTGCTAATAATAAACAGAACAAATAGAGAGGGTGAAACGGGAACACAGACCGCAATCAAACCTAGGGGTGTTCTAATCTCTCTCAACTCTATATCCAAAAAAAAAAATGGCTTTTAGTTATACTTTAATCTGTGATTTTCGTATAGTTGTATGATTTAGTATATAAATTGAAGACACAGTAAGGATTGAAGGTTGTGTGTGTGTACAGTATGTATGTATGTATGTGTATATGTGTGTGTGTATATGTATATGTGTGTGTATATGTATGTATGTATGTGTGTGTGTATATGTATATATAATATATATATATATATATATATATATATATATATATATATATATATATATATATATATATATACTATTATATATGATGAATAAAAAAAAAATTGTATAACCTAAACAAGTCATAGGTCTCACATTATGTTATTTCAAGGATCAAGTCTGGTGAGGCACTTGACCAATTTTTCAAAGCGGTCACAGGAAGGAAGGGTTTACTTCCACCACGGAAGACCCCAAAAACCTGCTTCTCAGGAGCCCCTTGCTCTTCAGAACACAGAGCACCTGTCCAGGCTTTGAATTAAGGCTCCTTTCACATGGAGTGGAGTCCTCTCCGCTCAGCTGGGTATCCATGAACATATCCATGACCCTTGCTGAATCGGAGCTGAATGGGACAGATGTCATTCTTTTGACATCCATGCATGTTCAGTTTCTCCTCAGTGGGCACAGGTAAATCCCTGTTGGCTGGGTGTAAAGGCTCTGCTGTCTGTTTACATCAGGCTACCTTCAATTCGGTCCGCAAAATGGAAGAGAATGTGGTCTCGTGGTTTTTTAATTATTATTATTTTTTTTTTTTACGTTCAGGTTCATGTAAAAGGTCCTTAACCACTTCAATACAGGACATTTACACCCCCTTCCCGCCCAGACCAATTTTCAGCTTTCAGTGCTCTCACACTTTGAATGCCAATTACTCAGCTACACTGCACCCAAACAACATTTTCTCCTATCGTTCACTGACAGACGCAGCTTCTCCATTACGTGTGGGGTTTTATGCTGGTCTCACTAGGAGTTAACTAGGCAGGGAAAAGAAACAGCTGACCCCTCCCAAGGGGGCCGTGCTCTCTTCCCACATAAAACCCACTCATAGCATAGCTCTCCAGTTTCAATGCCTAGTTTGCAAGGAGTTGACCTGGCTTCCCTTCAGGGGAATTGCGGTCCTGTTTTTGACCGTTTTTTATTTTTATTTGTCTTCTATCAAGCAATTGATCTGCTATCAAGAAACCGGTCGGGGCATAGAGAGTCCATGGGCTCTGTACTTTCCCCGACCTGGCCGACCGATGCGAGCCAGTACCGCCGTATGTGGACCCGCCGCATCGTGCCCTTTCCGTGTGGGCGGCCTGGGGTGATCCCCCCTTACGCCCAGCCCCAGATGCGATTCGGGAAGGGTGACTTCTGGCCTGCAGCATACTGCCCAAGCAGGGGCGGAAGGTCTGCGACTAAGTGGCTACCCATGGCGGCGTCCGGAGTGGTGAGTGAGAGCTCCTTCCTTCCCCCCCCTTTTTAGGGGCGAAAAGGGGGACCGATGACCCTAAAAACATTTTTGCTGGGTAGCCGCCAGTAGGGGCGCATGGAGCCCTGTTCACCCCCCTTCCCCCCGCACCGCACCCGATCGTCTAGCAACGTTCAGTGTTTTTTTTGCGATCGGCCGCCATTAAGCGGCGGACCGCCGCCATTTTGCCGTAGCCGCAGACATATTGGGCCTATGGGGCTTTCCCTCTAGCGCTCAGAGCGGCCATTTGCGGTACTGCACGTTCCCTGCAGGTGTTTTTCGGCCTCTAGTGTTCAACGGCGGCCATATTGGATTCCCTGCTCATGCAAAAAACGTGTCTACAGCTTTTTACTTTCACTTTGGAACGGTGTGTGCTCCTGGCGGCGCGGCTTTCTGGCGATCCTCAGGGTTATGCAGCAAACAGCAAGTATAGCTGGGCTCTCCTGTGGGTGCTGGTGGCGGCGGGTGCAGTCCTCCTGGGTCCCCTGGTGCATTGTGGGGTGGTGGTGTGCGGCTGTGTGGGGGTGCCTTTAACCCATTCTATGCATCCATGTGTTCCTAAGGGAGCTGAACATGCTAGGAGCGCAATCTGCGCAAGGGGCTTTTCTGGACCAGCTGTGGCGGTTTTTAGTGATTTTCCCCAGGGTGGATGTCACCAACAGGCCCCCCTAGAAGCGTCCCCCTCCTCCTTGCTTTTCAACGGAGGATTTTTTGATCCGGAAGGTCCCTCAGACGGCGAAGAGGATCAGGGGACGGCAGCTGCGATTATAACTGGTATCGCACTGCGATGCGATTGAGCCAGGATGGCGAATCGCTGATTTCTGCGCATGTGGTGTGGTCCTCCAGGCCCCCTAGGGCGCCCAAGGCTTACCCATATGATCTTTTTCCTAATCGCCTTGTTTGTTGTAAATGGCAGCGTCCGCAGCATTCCTTTTAACGCAGTGGAACTTGTGCCTGGCAGCGTAATGCTTGCTGGCTCAGATCCTAATTATGAACTGCCTGAGGTTTGCATGCCCTCCCTGTGCATGCGTGGGTTTCCTCCCGGTGCTCCAGTTTCCTCCCACACTCCAAGTGACTTGGGTCCAAACTGTTTGCTGCTCACTATCCTTTGAGGAAAGTTTTTAAAAAAAAGAAAAAAAAAAAAGAGAAATGGGAGTCGCCTTGGTGTCCCGCCTATGATCGCTTTACTAAGACAACGACCAGTCCTCTGGAAGGGGTTCCTGCATTCAAGGGCCCCGCTGGCAAGACAGAGGCGCTGTTAAGGTCGCTCTTCCTGTTGGCAGGCTCTGCGGCCATCCCTGACGTTCGCCATGGCGGCGCAATATCTGTCTGAGCTTATGACGGAGCTCCAGAATCTTCGGGACTGCGGCCGCCTGCTGGCTATGCCACAGAGGGCCGACTTCTTGCTCCGAGGTCTCAAGTACCTTGGTGATGCGGCCGTTGATTTACTGCCTATGTGATCCAGGGTAGCGGTGTTGCTGTATCCTCAGTCGGGTACTCTGGTTGCGTTTTTGGTCCGGTGACCATGCTTCCAGAAAAGGTCTCGCAGACCTTCCCTTTCAGGGTGGACGTCTATTCGGTCCACGGCTGGGTGAGATCATAAAAGTCCTCCTCAGCCTGATGGGTTGCCCCCACCCGGGTTTCGGGTGGGGGGACGTCTTCTGGGGTTCACAGGCCGGTGGCTGGCTCACATTTCCCACCGCTGGGTCCGGGAAGTGGTGTCCACCGGGTACAGGATAGAGTTCGACACTCTACCCCCAGACAGGTTCTTCCCATCAAAATTAGGGCTCCCGCAGGAATGCCGGGAGGCCCTTTTTGGGGCTGTACAAGCACTCTCAGACCAGGGGGTGATCGTGCCAGTGCCCCCAGTAGAGAGGTTTCAAGGGTTCCACTCAAACCTTTTCTTGGTTCCCAAAAAAGGGGGGGTTCGGCCCGTACTGGACCTAAAGGCCCTGAACCGGTATGTCAGGGCGCGGAAATTCCGGATGGAATCTATCCGCTCGGTCGTGGCCGCCCTTCATCAGGGGGGATTTCTGGCGTCCCTGGACATCAGGGATGCGTACCTCCCATGTACCCATTGATCCACAACATCAGCGCTTCCTGCGCTTTGCGGTGGGAGACCTCCATTTTCAATTTGTGGCAGTCCCCTTCGGCCTGGTCTCGGCACCTCGAGTTTTCACAAAACTGCTAGCACCGGTGTTGGCGTTGCTGCGACAGAGAGGCATTGCAGTAGTAGCCTACCTAGACGACCTGCTCCTGCGAGCAGAGTCCGCCTCGGCTCTGGAGGAGAATGTTGGTATCACAATGACCTCACTGCAGGACTTCGGCTGGTTACTGAACCTGCAGAAGTCGTCGGTCTCTCCATCCCATCGACTGCAGTATCTGGGTCCAATTCTGGAAACCGAGCAGGCGAAGGTATTCCTCCCTCCAGCCAAGTTGCTGTCTCTGCAGTCGGCAGTGCGCACCCTCTTGTCGCACCGTCAGTCTTCATTATGGTTCTGTATGCGGGTGCTGGGGCTCATGGTCTCGTCGTTCGAGGCGATACCAATTGCCCAGTCACACTCGTCTCCTTCAGCGAGCAATTCTGGCTCGGTGGGACAGGTCCCCTCGGTCATTGGACCTTCTGATCCGTCTGAGCTCCCAGACCAGGGCATCTCTGACCTGGTGGCTTCGGGACTCGGCCCTGATTCAGGGGAAGTCGTTCCTGCCCCTCCAGTGGGTGATCATCACCACGGATGCCAGTCTTTCGGGCTGGGGAAGGATCCTGGGGCTGCTGTCTGCCCAAGGCCGTTGGTTGGCACAGGAAGGTCGCCTCCCCATCAACGTTCTGGAGCTGAGAGCAATCAGATTGTGCCTTTCTCACTGGACAGTGAGATTGCAGGGTTGTCCGGTTCGATTTCAATCGGACAATGCCACAGCAGTGGCGTATGTGAACCATCAGGGCGGCACAAATAGTCTAGCAGCTGCGGCGGAGGCAGCTCTGATACTACGTTGGGCGGAACTTCACGTTCCGGCGATCTCAGCCATTTACATTCCAGGTGTGGAGAACTGGCAGGCAGACTATCTCAGTCGCCAGATGCTGGACCAGGGAGAGTGGTCTCTCCACCCGGAGGTGTTCAATCAAATTTGCCGCAGATGGGGGACGCCGGATGTGGATCTCATGGCGTCTCGGTTCAATCACAAGGTGGAGACCTTTGTGTCCAGAACGAAGGATCCGTTGGCAGTGGCCACGGATGCTCTGGTGGCCCCCTGGGGCCGTTATCGTCTTCTGTACGCTTTCCCTCCGATAAGACTACTTCTGCGATTGATACGCAGGATAGTGGCGGAGCAGATACCAATAATCCTGGTGGCTCCAGATTGGCCTCGGCGCACTTGGTACGCCGACGTGGTGCGAATGGTGGCAGATGCCCCTTGGCGGCTCCCGCTGCAAGACGATCTTCTGTCTCAGGGACCCATCCTGCACCCTGCTTTACCCTCGCTGGCTTTGACGGCTTGGCTATTGAGTCCCAGGTGCTGAGAGACAGGGGAGTCGCTGACTCCGTGATCCCTACTTTGTTAAAAGCTCGCAAGTGTACTTCTCGCAAGATTTATCACCGCACCTGGAAGGCTTATATTGCTTGGTACGAGGCAGAGGGCCATAACCCTCGCTCTTATGTCGTGTCCAGGGTCCTGACTTTTTTTTACAACAGGGCCTGAACAAAAAACTGGCTTTCAGTACTCTCAAAGGCCAGATATCGGCTCTGACGATTCTCTTTCAGAGACCTTTAGCTTCGCACTCGTTGATTCGTACCTGTGTACAAGGTGTGCGACACGTGGCGCCTCGGATAAAAGTTCCGATGGCTCCGTGGGATCTGAATTTGGTGCTTTCTGTTCTTCAGAAACCGCCTTATGAGATATCGGGGAGATTTCTTTGTCATTGCTGTCGCAGAAGGTGGCCTTTTTAGTTGCCATCACTTCCACCAGACGGGTGTCTGAATTGTCAGCACTATCGTGCAAGTCTCCCTACTTAGTCATACATAAGGATAAGGCGGTCTTGCAACCTTCTCCTTCCTTCCTTCCGAAGGTGGTTTCTTCCTTTCACATTAATGAAGATATTGTTCTTCCTTCATTGTGCCCTCGTCCATCGCACCCAAAGGAGTTTGAGTTGCATGCTTTGGACGTAGTGAGGGCCTTACGAGTGTATTTGGCTGCTACAGCTTCTTTTCGACAAGCTGATGCTTTGTTTGTGTTGCCAGAAGGCCCGCGCAAAGGGTTGGCGGCCTCGTCGGCTACGATTTCTCGTTTGATCAGACAGACCGTGACCCATGCGTATTCTGTTCGGGGCAAGGTTCCCCCTTTTCCGGTCATGGCTCATTCTACCCGGGCTGTTAGCACTTCCTGGGCTTTCAGACACCAGGCCTCGGTGTCACAGGTGTGCAAGGCGGTCACTTGGGCCTCGGTTCACACTTTCACTAAGTTTTATAAAGTTGATGTGTTTGCATCTTCGGATGCTGCTTTTGGCCGCAAAGTTTTGCAGGCGGCAGTGTAGGCGCATCTAGCGCCTCCTTAGAGGTTCAGTTGGGTACTGTTGTTAGCGTTTACCCACCCTTCTTTTTGACACCGCTTGGGGACGTCCCCACACGTCATTATGTGCTGCGTCTGTCAGTGAACGATAGGAGAAAAGGGGATTTTATTAAAACTTACTGTAATATATCCTTTTCTCCGAGTTCACTGACAGACGCAGCACCCACCCTTCTGTGCTCTGTTCTTGTACGGCTTGTGTACGAACTGAAGAGCTATGCTATGAGGGGGTTTATGTAGGAAGAGAGGACGACCCCCATAGGAGGGGCCAGCTGTTTCTTTTCCCTGCCTAGTTAACTCCTAGTGGGACAAGCATAAACCAACACGTCATGATGAGCTGCGTCTGTCAGTGAACTCGGAGAAAAAGATTTTACGGTAAGTTTTAATAAAATCCCTTTTTTTGCGATTGTGATCAGGCGGGTGCTGTGGGCTCCGCTCTTGGTCGGGCGACCAGGCTTCAAAGAAAGCTCTTACAGATCTTCCCTTTCACTGAGGGCGTCTGTTTGGCCCACAGTTGGATGAAATCATTAAGGATTTCACGGGAGGGAAGAGTACTTTCCTTCCAGAGCCAAAGCGGCGGGATTCTTGCCGTAGGCAGGGCCAGAAGAAGTTTTTTCGTCCGCCCGGCTCAGCGGGTAAGGGCTTCAAGTCCGGTAAGGCTTCCGCTGGGCCCAGTAAAAGGCCCTGGCAACACAAGTCCGAAAAAGTGAAGGATAAGTCAACCTCTGCATGATGGGTTGCCCCCGCCTGACTCACGGGTGGGGGGCTGGTTGCTGGGGTTCGCAGGCAGATGGGCTGCCCGCATCACCGATCAGTGGGTACTGAAGGTGGTATCCTCCGGTTACAGGATAGAATTCATCTCTCTGCCCCCAGAAAGGTTCTTCCCTTCAAACTTAAGACTCAGGGGCTTCGGGAGGCGCTACTAGGCGCCGCTCGGGTACTTGCTGAACAGGGGGTGATACCGGTACCCATGGTGGAAAGATTTCACGGGTTTTACTCGAACCTCTTTGTGGTGCCCAAAAAGGGCGGTGTCAGGCCAGTTCTGGACCTGAAGGCATTAAACTACCTCGTAAAGATGAAGAGATTCAGGATGGAGTCCATTCGCTCGGTCGTGGCTGCCCGGCACCAAGGGGAATTCATGGCGTCCCTGGATATCAGGGACGCGTATCTCCACGTTCCAGTTTGTCACAGTCACCAGCGTTTTCTACGCTTCGCAGTGGGAGATCTGCATTACCAGTTTGTGGCACTTCCCTTCCGGCTGGCTTCATCTCCCCGAGTGTTCACCAAGGTGGTGGCCCCGATGCTGGCCCTGCTGAGACAGAGAGGTATTGCGGTAATACCATACCTCGACGATTTACGAGATCAGTTGGCTAATCAACCTGCAGAAATCATCATTGACTCCATCCTGCTGGCTGGAATACCTGGGTCTGATTCTGGACACGGTGCAGGCAAGGGTGTTTTTACCACCAAACAAGCTCCTGACAATTCAGGCAGCAGTGCAAACCCTGTTATCACGCCAGTCGTCCTCCTTATGGTTCTGTATGCGAGTGTTGGGGCTCATGGGTCGACTTTCGAAGCTATACCTTACGCCCAGAGTCACACTCGGCTCTTGCAGAAGGCGATTTTGTCGCAATGGGACAAATCCCCCCTATCCCTAGACAGACTGATCAGGTTGGATCATCAGTCCTGAGGATCCTTGATTTGGTGGATTCGTGCTCCGGCTCTAAAGTTGGGAAAATGTTTTCTCCCCCTCAATTGGTCGATAGTAATGACGGATGCCAGCCTATCAGGCTGGGGAGGGATCCTGGGTCAGTTCTCTGCCCAGGGTCGTTGGTCAGTGCAGGAAGCTTGTCTTCCAATAAATATACTGGAACTGAGAGCGATCAGACTTTGTCTGTCCCGTTGGTCAGAAAGGCTGCGAGGCCTCCCTGTCTGGGTTCAGTCGGACAATGCCACGGCTGTGGCATATGTGAACCATCAGGGAGGAACAAGAAGCTCGGCAGCAGCCACGGAGGCGGCTCTGATCCTTCGGTGGGCAGAACTTCATGTGCCAGCTCTCTCTGCAATCTACATCCCAGGCGTGGAAAACTGGCAGGCGGACTTTCTCAGCCGCCGGACTCTGGATCAGGGGGAATGGTCCCTACATCCAGAAGTGTTCCGCCAGATTTGCCTAAAGTGGGGCACGTCAGAGGTGGACCTCATGGCCTCCAGGTTCAATCACAAGGTACAGACCTTTGTGTGCAGAACAAAAGATCCATTAGCGGTCGCCTCGGACGCACTGGTAGCGCCCTGGGGTCGGTATCGGCTACTGTACATCTTTCCTCCTCTAAAGCTTCTACCGCGGGTTCTGCGCAGGATAGAAACAGAGGGAATCCCGACAATCCTGGTAGCTCCGGATTGTCCTCTGCGTCCTTGGTATGCCGACGTAGTACGGATGGTGACAGATGTTCCGTGGCTTCTACCACTTCTCGAAGACCTACTGTCTCAGGGGCCCATCTTGCACCCTGCTTTACCCTCACTGGCTTTGACGGCTTGGCTTTTGAGTCCCAGGTGTTGAGGGATAGGGGTGTCTCGGACTCCGTGATCCCTACTATGATTGAAGCACGTAAAGGTACCTCACGTAAGATTCATCATAGGACCTGGAAGGCCTTTATTACCTGGCGCGAGGCAGGGGGTTGGAACCCCCGCTCTTATATAGTGTCCATAGTACTGACTTTTTTGCAGCAAGGACTGGACAAGAACCTGGCGTTAAGTACGCTTAAGGCTCAGATTTCGGCCCTGGCGGTTCTTTTTCAACAGCCCTTGACGTCTCATTCATTGATCCGTACATTTGTACAGGGGGTACGTCATGTGGCTCCTCGGATACGGTCGCCTCTGGCACCATGGGATTTGAATCTGGTGCTTTCTGTGCTGCAGAAACCACCATATGAAAAGATTAGGGACATTCCCTTGGGACTGTTGTCGCAGAAAGTGGCTTTTCTGGTGGCTGTCACATCCACTAGGCGGGTGTCTGAGTTGGCAGCATTATCCTGCAAGTCATCTTGGTCCTTCATAAGGACAAGGCGGTTTTGCGACCTTCCCCTTCGTTTCTTCCGAAGGTGGTTTCTTTACATTTAAATGAGGATATTGTTCTTCTCTCATTGTGCCTGCACCCGTCGCATCCCAAAGAAGTTGAACTGCATTCTTTGGATGTGGTGAGGGCTTTTCGGGTGTATTTGTTTTTTACAGCTTCTTTTCGGAAGTCTGATTCTTTATTTGTGCTGACGGAAGGGTTGCGCAAAGGCATGGCGGCCTCGTCAGCTACCATTTCTTGTTGGATAAGGAAGATCGTGACTCATGCATATGAGATTCGGGGCAAGGTTCCCCCGTTTCCAGTCACGGCTCATTCCACCAGGGCAGTTAGTACTTCCTGGGCATTTAGACACCAGGCCTCTGTGTCTCAGGTGTGCAAAGAAGCTACTTGGGCCTCGGTGCACACGGTTACTAAGTTTTACAAAATTAATGTTTCAGCATCATCGGATGCTGCCTTTGGTATTACAAGCGGCAGTGTAGGCGTGATTAGCGCCGCCTGATAGGGCTTTTTCTGTTGGGTACAGTTATAGTTTTCCCACCCCTCTTGATTGGCACAGCTTTTGAACATCCCCACGTGTCATAAGAAGGCTGCGTCTGTCAGTGAACGGAAGAGTAAAAGGGATTTTATTATAACTTGCCGTGTAAAATCCTTTTCTCTGAGTTCACTGACAGACGCAGCACCCACCCCTCTGTGTTGAGTTTGTACGGCTTGTTACGAACTGATGTGCTATGCAGAGCAGGGGGATTATATGCTAAGGTGAGGACGGCCCCCTGGGAGGGGCCAACCTATGCTTTTGTTTTATTTTTGCCTAGTCTACTCCTAGTAATATGAGCATAACCCCACGTGTCATAAGAAGGCTGCGTCTGTCCGTGAACTCAGAGAAAAGGATTTTACGGTAAGTTATAATAAAATCCCTTTTTTTACTTTCTTGAGGCCCTGAAATGTCAGGAAAGTACAAATACCCCCCAAATTACCCCTTTTTGAAAAGGTAGACATTCCAAGGTATTTAGTAAGAGGCATGGCAAGTTTTTTGAAGTTGTATTTTTTCCCACAATTCTTGGGAAAATTTAAGAATTTATTTATTTTTTTTTTTACACAAAATTGTCATAAGTTATTTCTCACACACAGCATATGCATACTTCCAATTACACCCTAAAATATATTCTGCTACTCCCGAGTATAGCGATACCACGTGTGTGACTTTTTCACAGCCTGGCAACATAGAGAGTAGGGATGAGCTCGAGCATCAGGTGTTCGATTGTTCGGGTTTCCCCGAACATTTTGGGGCGTTCACGGCAACCTTGCGTGCCCTATAATGCATTAACATGGCGGCGAAATGCCGCCCGCTGATTGGCCAAAGCATGCACATGACCTGCATGCTTTGGCCAATCAGCGGGCGGCCTGCTGTGAGAGCTTTGATTGGCTAAAGGCAGGGTGCCTTTAGCCAATCACTGCACAGCAGCCTCAATCCATGCACCGCACTATATAAAGATGCTTGTACAGCTGCTCTATGTAGTGTGTTGGCAGCGGTAGTCGGAGTTAGACAGAGAGCTTAGGTTCCTGAAAACAGGCAGTTTAGCTAGCTAGCTTTCTAACATCTGTTTAACCACTTCCCGACCGCCGGACGTCTAAAGTCGTCCTTGTCTTTGGGGATATCTGAATGATGCCGGCACCTACCAGCATCATTCAGGTATCATTTCTTTCCGCCGGCGATTCCCTGCACCATAAGAACGATCATAGCGGCACTTCAGCCGCTCGATCGTTCTTATGGGCAGCGGGAGGGGACACCCCTCCCGCCGCCCTCCGGTGCTTCTCCCGGGCCGCTCGTGCCATCGGCGGCCCGGAGAACAGATCCGTCGCCGGCGGTTGCTGTGCGTACTGATGACTGATGACCAGATGGTCACCAGTCATCTCAATGCGCCTCGGAAGCCCGGGCGCGACGTATGACGTCACGTCCGGGTCACGTGATGTAAACAATGACGGTTTACTCGGCGGAAAAGACAGAGATCGCTAGTTTTTTTTTTTTTTTCAGATCTCGGTCTTTCCAGCCTAGAGGGGAGGTGTGAGGTCTTATTGACCTCATATCTCCCCATAAAGAGGACCTGTCACGCAAGATTCCTATTACAGGGGATGTTTACGTGCCTTGTAATAGGAATAAAAGTGATAAAAAAAAAATTTAAAGAGAAAGTGTAAAAAATAAAAAAATAAAGGTGAAATAAATAATTAAAAAAAAAAAAAAAAATTGAAAGCGACCCGTCCCCGCGAGCTCGCGCACAGAAGCGAACGCACGCGTTAGTCGCGCCCGCATATGTAAACGTTGTTCAAATTACACATGTGAGGTATCGCCGCGTGCGTTAGAGCGAGAGCAATAATTATAGCCCAAGACTTCCAATGTAACTCTAAACATGTAACCAGTAAAATTTTTTAACGCATCATCTATGGAGATTTTTAAGTACCAAAGTTTGGCGCCATTTCCTGAGTGGGCGCAATTTTAAAGCGTGACATGTTGGGTATCTATTTACTCGGCGTAACATTATCTTTCACAATGTACCAAAAAATTGGGCTAACTTTACTGTTCTGTTTTTTTTTTTAACTCATGAAACTTTTTTTTTTCCAAAAAAAAAAACGCGTTTGAAAAATTGCTGCGCAAATACCGCGTGACATAAAAAGTTGCAATCACCACCATTTTATTCCCTAAGATCTCTGCTAAAAAATATATATATAATGTTTGGGGGTTCTGAGTAATTTTCTAGCAAAAATACGATGATTATTACATGTAGGAGAGAAATGTCAGAATTGGCCTGGTTGCGAAGTGGTTAAAAATATAAAAAAAAAAAAAAGTACAAATGATAGATAGCTAACTAGATAGCTAGTGAGAAATATAAAGACAGGTTAGTGTAGGGGAAAAAAATAAGTAAAATAAATAAATATATATATATATATATATATATATATATATATATATATATATATATATATATATATATATATATATTATAATCGATCTCTCTCTCTCTCCCCCTCCCTAGTCTAGTGTATACAGATATACACACAACATATGGAGTGAACACTATATATCGGTGCATTTGGGGGTGTACAGTATATAGCACACTACTTGACATGGTGTCTTCAAATATATACAGTCTAGTGTATCCAGATATACACGCAGTGTATTGAGTGTACATTATATATCGGTGCCTTCGGGGGTATATGATATATAGTACAGTGTAGTGCGGTGTTAACAAAAAAAAAAAAAAAAATACCCATCATGTCAGGAAGGCCGCAAAGGAGAGGTAGACGCTCCCAGGCCACTAAAAGAGGGCAATCAGCCTCTGTGTCTTCGATGTAAAGTGGTGGACGTGGTGCATCCTCTGCAGGCCGCTTATCCTTTTTTTTGCTGTTGGACGTGCTATTGAGCCACAACATGCAGAAGAGTTGATGGAGTGGATAACAAAGCCGTCCTCATCCTCTGTCACCCAGGCTCATACAAGTTTGCCTTCCAACGCATCTAGCAAAGCAGCCTATTCCACTGGATCCTTGTCCACAGTTACTCCTTCTGTAGCCCCACCATCATGCACGGAGGAGTCACCTGAGTTGTTCGACCTTCGTGACGGTTACATGCTCACGGAGGATGCCCAGCAATTTGAAGGCTCCGATGTTGGTTCCCAGGTTGAGGAAGGGAGTAGCATGAGCCTAGAGACAGGGGGTGCCGCAAAAGGATAAGAAACTAGCAGTCATGTTCCCTCAGCTGCAGCATACTGCCAAGTTTGCTGCAGTAATGAGGAGGGAGGGGATGATGAGGACACAGACTGTACTTAAGTGCCTGAGAGAAGAGAGGAGGAAAGTAAGGAGGAGGCCCAGCTCCAACAAGGCAGGGTGTCCTCCAGGGGCCAGCTTAAGGGCAGCCACCCAATTGCATCAGCCCACAGAGCTCCACAGGTGCAGGGCGCTGCTGCCTCCCCACCGACTTCCAAAATTTCTTTGGTGTGGGCATTTTTCAGCACATGTGCAGTAGATCGCAACGTTGCCATTTGCAATCTATGTCTGAAGTGGGTCAAGCGCGGCCAGGACTCCAGCCGCTTGGACACTACTGTCTTGACAAGACATATGACGACCAGCCATGCAGTCCACTGGCAAGAGTACCTGAAGAATCCACACCAGAAAACAAGGCGGATTCCTTGCTCCTCATCTCATCTGGGATCTCAACCCCTACAACCCCTACTATACCTGCAGTCCTCTCCTAAACCTGCACTGAGAGGAATGAAAGTGTAGCAATGCGTGCCACAACTAGTACTTGCAGCCAATCTGCTAGCAGGATACCACCAGGTGAATTCAGCAGGCAAATATCCCTACCCCAGTTGCAGAACCATAAAAAGAAATGCTGTCCCAGTCATCCACATGCTCAGCCTCTTAATGCTGCCTTTTCAGCTGGTAGACTCTACCACCTTTTGTGGATTTGTGGAATGTGCTGTCCCACAGTGGCAGGTTTCCAAAAGACATTTCTTTAAGATTTCTTAAGATGTTGATGGGGAGAAGGGCCTCATCCCCACAACCCTAGCCTGTGGTTGTGGGGGACTGTGGGAAGGGGGCTTATCAGAATCTGGAAGCCCCCTTTAATAAAGGAGCCTCGAGATCCCGACCCCCCCCCCCCCCCCCATGTGAATAGGTATGATCACCTAAAAAGTTGTGTAGTCTTAAAAAAAAAAAAAAAAAAAAAAAAAAAAGGCGGTTTTTGACAAGCCCTTTTATTGTGTAAAATAGCTCTTTTCTTCTTTCTTCCTCCATCTTCTCCTGGCCCGGTCCTTCTTCTGGTCTTCTGCTTCCTCTTTGTCTTCAACCTTCATCTTCTTCTTCCTTCTTTCACCACTGCCGCTCTCCCCGCTGCTGTAGTCCGGCCCCTTCGGGTCTCCCAGAATGGGCGGTCTTCACAATGACCATTCTTTTATAAGGAGCGGGGCCACCTAATGATGTCACCGAGTGAACCCGCCCCCTTCTGACGTCATGCACTGTCAGAGGGGCCGGGTCACCCAATTACGTCACCGGGTGGCCCGCCCCCTCCTTATAAAAGAACTGTGAACCCTGTGGGTTCAATCGGTGGTATCAAAGGGGTACAAAGTAGTTTAAAACTGTACCCCCTTCTTTTAAATCAACCAAAAGACTGCCTAGACAGTTGGCTTTGCATAATTCACCGTGCCATCTCTTGAGTATTCTACTCAATCCTGTTTATGGTACCAGATCCCAGCTGGAGTACTCATACTAAAATCCCTCAACAGCTTCCTTCAAATTCCAACATTTCACATGGAATCTGCAAGGGGAATAAATGGCGTCTGCGGTCATCCAAGATGCCTATCTGCATGTTTCCATTTACCCACCTCATCAACATGTTGGTTTCCTGTTAGGCTGTATTCACACAGGAATGAACAACTGCCGGGGAGCTTTACCACTCACCCCCCCCCCCCAGCTTCCACCCCCGAACCTCCTTTTTGTACCAAAAAAATGTATTTGATGTGCACAAAAGCACACTTCACTCATGTCATGTACAGTAGTATGATGCGCTGTGCTGCTTTACAGTGTCTTGCAATTCTGTATAGTGTGTGGCGAGAAAATGCAGTATGCCTGCATTTTATTGCAACACTAACTCAGTTCCAGGCTGCTTTGCAGCGTGAATAGGACACATAGAAAACAATTATTTTCTGCGTGTCCTTGTGGTAAAAGCCGTTTTACAATGCAGTATATCGCTGTTCACTGCACTGTGTGTGAATTAGTCTTAAAACATGAATCTAATGCAGGTGTTACTAATTCTGGAGAGAACTGTGGACTGGGAAGGTGCAGATTGGCTGGGAGTGAAGATGACCAACAAGTTAGAGGGGCTTTTAAACTAGGCGACGGTGGGAGGGTTCAGATGTAGAGATAGCCGGTGGGGTACGAATATCAGAGGGTAGTATTGGGGGCATTAGTGGTAGGTTGAATAAAGCACCTAAACCTGAGGTAAGTATAGTAACAAGTCCTATTTGTAACCTCAGAACACCCACGAAGGAGGTGCTATACGTCCGAACAAAACTATGCGGCTTGTGCACTAATGCCAGGAGTCTGGCGGACAAGATGAGAGAACTAGAGATGCTATTGTATCAGGAGGATTTCGATTTTGTGGGAATTTCAGAGGCTTGGTGTAACAGCTCTCATGTTTGGTTGGCAACCATTCAAGGGTATTCCCTATGTCGCAGAGCTAAGGAGGGTAAAAAAGGGGGAGGGGTATGCCTGTATATTAAAAATGATGTACAAGTGAATGTGAGGGACGACATCACTAATGGAGCAAGGGTGGAGGTGGAATACTTATGGGTAGAGCTATAAAGGGAGGAAACCAGGGGGGAACTGGGAGTATGCTATAGGCCCCCTAACCTTGAGGAGGAGGGGGAGCCGCTGCAAGCAAAGCCAACAGTATATTGGCATGCATTAAAAAGGGGATTAATCCAGAGATAAAACAATTCTCCCATTATACAAGACTCTGCTCTGGCCGCACCTGGAGTATGCCGTCCAATTCTGGTCGCCAGTCCTCAGGAAGGATATGCTAAAACTGGAGAGGGCCCAGAGAAGGGCAACAAAGCTGATTAAGGGATTGGAGGACCTTAGTTATAAGGAAAGATTACGAGCACTGAACATATTCTCTCTGGAGAAGAGATGCTTAAGAGGGGATATGATTTTGATGTACAAATACAGTAATGGTGACCCCACAATAGGGATGTAACTTCAACCTCACAAACTATGTATGTAACTGCAAAACTGGTTTTCTCCACTTAGAGCAGACATCCTAGAGCCATTCAACCGCCTCAGTGAGAACCCTGGGTGACATCTAACTCTTCTGATACCACGTCGGGATGTGGCACTGTCACAGGGGTTAAAGCCACATTAAAGCATAAGATGCCTATAGTAGAACTTACATACTCTTGCCATTCTTTTGAAAGATTTCTCCACTTTTTGTGATCCGCTAACTTTGGCTTGGCCGAACTACCCAACTTCAGATAAGTTGGTGCCCACAATGTTCACTGGGATCTATGGCATCTCCCCAGATTCTCCAGGTCGTGTATGCTCCAAGTCCAGTCCTCAGCACTACAGACATACATGTCCTCTGGACATTCATGTTGGGCTCCCTGCTGCCGTCCAATGACAAAGTCACAGATGGCATTAGCCCTTCTACGTTCTGTTTGAGAGTACCCCTTGTACCTCACTTGCATATTTAGTATGGCAGGTCCTAAGCACAAAAAAAGACAGGCCTGTGGGTCTTGCAAGCTTAGGATTCCCTAACCATGCCTAACATGACTGTAGTAGCCTGGACCAGTGTCACAACACTCATCGAAGTCTTCCTTAACCACTTCAGCCCCGGAAGGATTTCCAGCCGGAGCCCTTTTTGCGATTCGGCACTGCGTCGTTTTAACTGAAAATTGCGCAGTCGTGCGATGTTGTACCCAAACGAAATTTGCGTCCTTTTTTACCCACAAATAGAACTTTCTTTTGGTGGTATTTGATCCCCTCTGCGTCATTTCTGATCGCCGCTATGAACAAAAGAAGGGCGACAATTTTGCAAAAAAAAAAAAAAAATTTCTTACTTTTTGCTAAAATACAAATCTAAAAAAAAAAATATAAAAAAAACATTTTTTTTCACTGTTTTTGGCCGATTTATATTCTTCCTCATATTTGCGATAAAAAAAATCGCAATCGGCGTTTATTGATTGGTTTGCGCAAAAGTGGTCGTGTTTATGGAGGATGAGAATTAATTTTTGGGGTTTTTATTTTTTTTTTTACTAGTAATGGCGGCGATCTGCGATTTTTAGCGGTACTGCAATATTGGGGCAGACATGTCGGACTATTTTGACACTTTTTTGGGACCATTGGCATTTATACAGCGATCAGTGCTATAAAAATGCACTGATTACTGTGTAAATGCCATTGGCAGTGAAGGGGTTAACCTGCAGGGGGCGCTCTAAGGGTTAACTATGTTCCCTGGGCGTGTTCTAACTGTGGGGGGACTGCCTTAGCTGGGGAAGGGAAGTGGTCACAGCCTTCGTATACAGGAAGGCTGTGATCACAGCCCTTCCCCCTCACACAGAACGGAGGTCCGTGTTTACATACACGGACCTCCGTTCCTTCACTCCGGGGGGGCCATCGCGGGTAGCCGGCGGCAATCGAAGTGCGCATTCTCGCAGCCGCCGTCGTATGACGGCGATTTGCGATAACGAGCCTCTTTGCCGCCGTCAACCTGCGGTTGGCGGTCGGCAAGTGGTTAACTGCTTCAGTAGTGGCTCCTCCTCTGTCTTATCTAGGGAGGATTTATTGGGGGGGGGAAAGCTCAGCCACGTTAGTTGACTCAGAGCTCAGGGGCTGCAAACGTGCTACTTGTCCTCCCCACTATAGTCCATTTCTGATTTCCCTGGAGTGGCAGCTGCTTTTGCGCAGTCAGCTGAGGATGAAGAGGGTCATACCTTGTCCCTAGGTCTGGAGACATGCTTGGCCAGTCCATCACCTTTACCCACAGCTTCTTTAGCAAGGCAGTGGTCGTCTTGCAGGTGTGTTTGGGGTCGTTATCATGTTGGAATACTGCCCTGCGGCCCAGTCTCCGAAGGGAGGGGGATCATGATCTGCTTCAGTATGTCACAGTACATGTTGGCATTCATGGTTCCCTCAATGAACTGTAGCTCCCCAGTGTTGGCAGCACTCATGCAGCCCCAGAACATGATTCTCCCACCACCATGCTTGACTGTAGGCAAGACACACTTGTCTTTGTACGCCTCACCTGGTTGCGGCCACACACGCTTGACACCATCTGAACCAAATAAGTTTATCTTGGTCTCATCAGACCACAGGACATGGTTCTAGTAATCTATGTCCTTGAATAATGTGTGTAATCTTCCGCGCTACCTTTGTGTGTATACGAACTCAATAACTTTCTGTGATAAGTGAATATGTGATTCTCAAAAAATTGTGAGTCTCAAAAATAGATAAAGAATTCTGACCGCTGCAATACCTATTTATATAACACAGTGATAAATATATAATGAGGTACGTAGGGTACTTCCACAGTACCGCTCTGTGAGCACTGAGTGGAGCACACGGGCACAGGAGCCCATCTGGAAGCACATAGTGGAGCTAACCAGAAAGACTCCTCGTTCACTGACAGGAGTGGATGTGTCACTGGTCTCATGTCACTTGTCCGAAAGCATCTGTTCAGTGTTTTGCACAATATACAGCACTGTGTGTCTATCAACTGAAATATTGCACTATAGCACCACCGTGTGGGCGAAATATGAACTTCGTTAATAATTTTTATTAACTTTGAATACATTTACTTCAGGATGATTTATTGAATTTTTGTTGATCCTTTTGCACCATGTTACACTGAGGTGTATTATTGTAAGGAGGCACCTTAATTACTTACAAGGACACTATCCGTTTAGCACTATTATTACGCACTATTGCACTTTGTAACTGTGAGTTTATTATTGATAGTATTTATCAGCGTCCATTCCGCACTGTTCCTTTTTGCATTTTATATTTGCACTTTATCATATAATATTGCACTTTATTGAGCATCATTCTGTTATTTATTATTATATATTTATTTCATTTATCTTGACTGTGCAGTACCCTACGTACCTCATAATCTATGTCCTTAGTCTGCTTGTCTTCAGCAAACTGTGGGCTTTCTTGTGCTTCATCTTTAGAAGAGGCTTCCTTCTGGATCGACAGCCATGCAGACCAATTTGATGCAGTGTGCGGACTATGGTCTGAGCACTGACAAGCTGCCCCCCCACCCCTTCAACCTCTGCAGCAATGCTAGCAGTACTCATATGTCTATTTCCCAAAGACAACCTCTGGATATGATGCTGAGCATGTGCACTCAACTTTTTGGTTGACCATGGCAAGGCCTGTTCTGAGTGGAACCTGTCCTGTTAAACTGCTGTATGTTTTTGGCCCCCCGTGTTGCAGCTCAGTTTCAGGGTCGTGGCAAACTTCTTGTAGCCTAGGCCACCTATTATGTAGAGCAACAATTTTTTTTCAGATCCTCGGAGTTCTTTGCCATGAGGTGCCATGTTGAACTTCCAGTGACGAGTATGAGCGAGTGAGAGTGATCACACCAAATTTAACACCTGATTCCCATTCACACCTGAGACTTTGTAACACTAAAGAGTCACATGACACCAGTGAGGGAAAATGGCTAATTGGGCCCAATTTGGACATTTTCACTTAGGGGTATACTCGCTTTTGTTGCCAGCGGTTTAGACATTAATGGCAGTGTGGTATTTTGAGGGGACAGCAAATTTACACTGTTATACAAGCTGTACACTCACTACTTTACATTGTAGCAAAGTGTAATTTCTTCCGTGTTGTCACATGAAAAGATATAATAAAATATTTACAGAAATGTGAGGGGTGTGCTCACTTTTGTGAGATACTGTATCTCAGGAGCGACTTCTGGTCCGTTTCAGTTGAGAATTTAGCCAAAAATTCGGGCTGAACTCTGACCTGAAACAGTGAATTGGGACGCACTGGACCCCTGCTCTGCTGCGGTGTGAACCCAGCCTACAACTTGACCCTCGATAGTGCTGATAGGCAATTACTAGTCCAGACCCAGCAGCAGGAAAAAGCTGTGTCCAGGAATAGACCCAGATACTTCAGGACGAGAAGTAGGTCCCAACGATGATCGCTGAAGGTTCAGAATCTTTCCAAATGACTTTAACATTAGGACGGATAACTTAATCTTGTCCAAAAGCGCCTGCACCAACTGCTTCCTCAACAGGAGTTCATCAAAGCATGCCTATCGTGCCCAATAGCAGATCTTACAAGGAGTAGACTTCTTAGCTAGACATGTGATTCGTTTCACTCCACATTGAAATTCAGACACAATTTTCATTCTGAAATTCAGATGTATCCGAACTTGGCCCTGATTCAATTGACCTAGATGCAGCGCAAAACTTTCTAGCCCAGGTTCCACTCCCCCAGATAGACCATTCACACTTAGACCAACTTAACGCCCCAATAACTACCGTAGATGTCGTGTCTGCAATTACATCTCTGTCTAATGGGAAGGGTCCTGATGGGTATATGTCTTAATTTTTCAAATTATCGGCTGACATCTTTGCCCCGACCCTTACTTCCATTTACCAATCGGTCTTCAACAGGGGCCGGTACCTTCCCACAGGCTTTGAAGTGCATATCAAATTGATCCCCAAGAAGGACAAAGACCCAACAGAACCAGGCTTGTACCATCCAATTTCCCTTTTAAATTTAGACCTTAAAATCCTCTTATTGCCAATAGACTAGCATCAATCATACTCTCCCTGATCACCCCTCCCAGGCCAGTTTTACTTCAGGACGTTCAGCTACCTCTAATAAACGTAGTCATCATCCTGGAGCACGCCAAAGCCAACCCCACTAGTGACTTAGCTATTATCACTCTAGACGCAGAAAAGGCTTTTGGTAATGTTGGTTTCCACTGGTTGCGGTTGGCACTCCAGGGCTTTGGCTTTGCTGGTCCCTTCCTCCATTTAATTGCCGCAATGTATTACTCTTCCTCTGCGAACATTGTGGCTGCAGGTCATATCTCAAACAATATCCCCCTCCACAAAGGAACCAGACAGGGATGCCCCCTCTCATTGCTGTTATTCAACCTAGCTCTTGAGCCTATGTCACGATATCTCCTCCACCCACAAATTCATGGAGTCATGTTAGGTCAAAATGAGATATGTAAGGCTTTATTCACAGAGGACATCCTGATATTTACGTCTAACCCAAAGATGGATATCCCCCACATTCAAGAGATCTTTACTCGGTTCCGAGCTTGCTCAGGGCTCAGAATAAACTTCTCTAAAAGTGAAATACTCCCGCTATAACATGCCCGTCCCCCTTTCCTGGGCAGCACACTCAATCTTCTCTATAGCCAGATCCCACATCACTTACCTCAGGATCAAAATAGGCAATTCTCCCTCTTCCCTATATCACCTCAACTATCCCCCGATCATCTCCAAAATCATTGCGGAATTAGAAACAGGTATACCGCTTACTCTTTTCGGGAGATGCCACCTGTTCGAAATAGTCAGTTTCCCTAAACTCCTATACCCTCTATAGACCATTCCCCTCCTACGGCACAAAGACCTCCAAAAACTCCACAAGGCTCTCTCTATTTTTCTTTGGCGTGGTCGCCGTCTCCCAGTTTCCCTACCAAAACTATTTCTCCCCAAACAGGGACGTGCTAACCTGCCAAAACATTCGACTCTACAATCTGTCATGTTTACTCAGAGTGGGTTTAGACTGAATAAATCAAGTCCCAGATGGTAGACTTATGTGGACTGTCTAATCTGCTGCACTGCAGGCTTTGTTCCCTTCCCCTCCACTTGAAGCACAACCTGCTTGTAAGGGTTATATTGATGGCCTGGATGGAGATCAGGAAAAAATACTGATATCCAATCACCCCATGTTCCTGCAGACATGGCAATATGAGGCATTCTCCACATGGGCCTCCTGCGGGCTTACCCATTTTGTTCATCTCTTCGACCCCATCTCAGGTAAAGCCTTGCCTTTTACACAAATCATGGATCAGTATAATTTTACCTGCTAATCACCACTTATACACCCAACGAGCAATCAACTTTGCAGCCAGTCTGTGCCCGGCTAGAGACTTGAGATTACGCACTTCCCTGATAGACACCCTCCTCGAGCATCGGCAACTCAAGATTTCTAACATCTACAAGCCCCTGTTTACTCCCCTTATTAAACCTCTGTATGCCGGCTCCGACTCCTTGTGGAACAAAGACCTCTCCCTCCCTGAAGCTGTTGACTCTATATTGACCGGCTACAATACCACCTACGCCTATATCACCAATGAGTTCTGGTACAAAGAACAGTTCAAGCTCATGCACTGTGCCTACATAACCTTTACTATGTCTCCAATATCTTCCACTAAACAGCAATGCACATGGTGGGGTACACATAGACCTTCATTGTTCCACAGACTGTGGCTCTGACCCCTCATTTCCCGCTTCTTGGATCAGTAGGAAAATCTAGCTGCCACAACCACAGGATACCAGCCAAGCAAAGACCCTCCTCTTCTTTTATTTGGCCACCTAGAGAGTGCCCCTACAGGCCTGTCGAAACCACAACTTCAGGTTATCCAACACAATAAACCGAGGCTTACCATCTGCTTCATAGCTGCTAGGAAGGCCATCCTCAAACAATGGACGTATACTAATCCCCCTACTATGACGGATGTGAAAGCGGACTTATTCAGCCTACTACGAAAAGACCAACTAGACTTGGCCCTATCCCACAGGGAACACTCCTTGTTTTCACAAAAAATGGAAGATTCTGCCAGCTCTACCTCGGCCCCCCCCCCCCCCACATAATGGGGTGACTGTAACTTCACCTTATACCTTCCTCCAGTATACATTCACCAAGGACCTATCAAACTCCACCCGTTGCCTCTCTCAGCAAAACACTAGAACAATTTGTGACTTGGCTGGTCTATGGTTCTAATGACCTAGGCTCCAACCTTTCACTACGCAATATGCTTAATTTATTTGTATTATTGTAATACCCATAATTGTTTAATGTTTGTTCTTCAACATCAGGGTTAGCCTTTTCCTTGCAAAAATCTGAGCTTTGATTTCCCCTCCTCTCCTTCTATTTCCCCTCCCTCTATTCCCTCTTTCGCCAATCTTAATTGGCACTGTATTGCATTATTTGCCTCAATGTTACTTCTTAATTGTATCTGTAGCCCTTCATGTGAGCCTCTTGACTTTGTAAGTTGGAAAATCCAATAAAGGATCTTTTAAAAAAAGAAAATAAATATATGTGTGTGTGTGTGTGTGTGTATGTATGTGTATGTGTATATATATATATTCGTCATCCAAAATGTGAATATTGAATAGAATAAATTTGCATTCAAATAGGATAGAATAGTAAAAAGAACTGAATAGAGAGAATTTAACCATCTTCCGAAATTCAAATTTTTAATAGAATAAATTTGAATAGAAAAAACATTAGAATAGAATAAAAAGAATTTAGCCGTCTACCAAAATTCGATTTTCAAATAGGATAAATTTGAATTCGAATGCCGATTTCAAATTTTCCGAATTTGGTGCGACTGAAAATTCAAATCAAATTTGAAAATTAAACAAATTTAACCCTTTTGCTTGCAGGCCCTGTGGTTTAAACTTAGCTGGCCAGGCCATTTTTGCAATTTTTCCATTGCTTTTTTGTTTTTCCCTTACAACTTTCAGAGTTTGCTAACCATATATTTTCTGAAAGCACATAACCAGTAGAATAGAAATAAGGTGCTACTGATTTTTAGGGCATATTTGTGCAAATGTTTATCAAAACAATATTTTCATTAAAAATTCTCTAAAGTAATTTTTAGCAGATATAAACACAAACCATATATTTTCTGAAAGCATAGAACCAGTAGAATAAAAAGCAGGTGCTACTGTTTCTTAAGGCCCCACAATATCTGCGCATTTGTTTACCTAAACAATATTTTCGCTAAATTTACACTAAAATCATTAATAGTGGATTCATAAATGGAAAGATTTACAAAATTCCTGCTAAATTCCTAGTAAATATAAAATGTAAAACTGTATTGAGTTAATGAATAACAAATATTTGTGCATTTTAAATTTCAACTTTTTGTGAAATGGTGAAAACTGAAGGTACGCAAATAATAGCAATTTACTCTAAAAATCCTGAGGTTACCATTTTTCACTTGTAGCCTTCAGAATTTGAAAAGACCCCTCAAACTAGACATTTTCTGAAAGTACATGACCTGTAGAATAAAAAGTGCTACTGTTTTTTTGGGCCCTGTAATAATTGCGCAAATGTTAATCATACCACTTTCTCTGTCGTTCGTCGACAGGCACAGCAACTCTTAGGACTAAGTGGGTTATACTGCCCTCTTCAGGAGTTTACTAGGCAGAACAGGCAGTTCTAAAAGCAAAAAAGAACAGTAACAGACACAGCCCCTCCCAGGGGGCAGTCCCCACTGGCAGATAACCCCACACCCAGCTCTGCTAGCTCAGTTTTTTCTGCCTAGTGCAAGAAGTAGACCTAGGCTCCCTGTTGGGATCTGTGGTACCTCTCTGGGCCACTTCGGTTGTCAGGAGACAGCCTCACAGATGAAGACTTCAATCAAGCAGCCGTGCTGGGCAGCAGGCTGGGTCTCGGACCCAGGTAGTCTTCCCAGCCAGCCATTATGCGTTAGACCGGATGCTTTGCGCTGGGTCGACTGCGACAAACCCCGACCGGACAGGGTGGCCCTGCGGGTTAGACACCCCGCCATCGCATACAGTGCGCCCAGGGCCGACAGCTCCCTCTGGCCTAGCCGGGAGAGTGTAAGCTGTCTCGGGTGGGATCCCCCACACCGCCCAACTAGATGGGGTAAGTATGCCCCCCCTCCCCTTTGGGGGCCCGGTGGTGAGCTGGCGGGTCCCCCCTCCGGGGTGAGCGTAGTGGGTGGTCTTTCCCCCCTCTTCCTCGCTCGTGCCCTTCCCCCACCCCTCCGGTACCCCGCTGTCGCACTCTCCCTTCCCCTCCCCGGGGCTCCCAGGGTGTATTGGGTGTTTCCCAGGGTGTATTGGGTGTATGGGCCCTAGTGGTCCCCCTCTGCCTCACCACCTGCCCCCAGTGCCTCGGGATCGTCGGCGGCCATTTTGCCGGCGCCCGGCCACTATTTTCTTGTAGCCGGCCACATTTATATGCATGGGATCGTTCGGCGGCCATTTTGGCGTAGCCACGGTGCTGTTACACGAGATTTCGGCCTCTAGTATGCATCGGCGGCCATTTTCCTGTGGTTTCTACACATGGAAGGCCTGTGTGTACTGAGGGGCGGTCCTGGCCGTTTCTGGCGCCGCTTTACCCCCCAGCACGGCGCTGATCTCCCTGGCGGCAGCGGCTCTGTGCACAGCGGCAGTGTGGGCAGCAGGAGCGGTGAAGGCAGCGACAGCGGCGGACAGCAGCAGCAGGCGGCTCTACTCTGGTCGGGTGGTGAGTCCCCCTGGGGTGCCCCCTGTCACCAGCCTTGCGCAGCTGTGGGGTGGGGGTGCAGTGGTCTCCTGGCAATAGGCCAGGGTGGGTCACAGTTTGGCAGCCGAGGCGGGTGCTTCCCCACCGGACCTCTCGGTGCCTGCAGCCAGCATTTCAGGGACCCCTTCCCTTGTAGACGCCATGCACACGGTTCTGGAGACGTTGGTCTCCCTGGTAGAGTCGCTGTTGAACCGCAGGGATGCCAAAAAGCGTCCCGTGCCCCCCCTTCTTCTGGGGAGGACTCGGACCCCGAGGGGGGCTCCTCCATTACGGGGACCCCCTTGAGCTGTCGGATGGCGAGATCCCAGACGCCCCTGATAGCGGGGATGAGTCTTAGGCGTCCACTGCTGCGCTCGAGAAGGCTCTTGTAGATGCTCTGATCACCTCAGTGCATGAGACCCTGCAACTGGAAGAAGCAGTGGGACCCTCTCGGGGGTGCCCGTCCGCTTTGGGTCACATGGACCAGGCCCGGCGGCCAAGGTTTTTTGCCCGTATGTGGATAAGTTAGTTTAGTTTATAGGTACTGGGCCCGGCCCCTGAGCTCCCTCCCCATTCCGAAGCGTTTTGCTGTGCGTTATCCCTTTGAGGATAGCTTATTGAAGAAGTGGGCATCACCTCCTGTGGTTGTCCAATTCCCCCCCCCCCCCCCCCCCGTGTCCCGCCTGAGTGAGGCGACCACCATCCCGGTGGAAGGCACGCCGTCCTTTTAAGGACCCGGCTGACAGGAAGGCTGAAGCTTGCGTCAGATCCTGATTTGTTCTAACGGGTCTGCCATGCGGCCCATTGTGGCCTCTGCGCTGGTGTCGCAAACGCACACAGTGTGGGCGAAGCTGCTACACAGCGAGTTGTGCAAGATGCAGGCGTCTCCTGAGTGTGTGGATCTTGCAGATCGCATGATCCAAGTGGCTCAGTATCTGTGCGATGCAGCCCTGGACGCGGCCCCCCTGATATCCAACGCGTCTGCGGTCTTGGTGAAGGCCCTGGCGGACTTGCCTTTCCAGGGGGGGGGGGCACTTAGGTGACTCCTTGGATGAAATGATCAAAGATCGCACGGGAGGGAAGGGCACCTTTCTCCCGTAGTCTAGGAGGCTTTCGGACTCCTGTCGCCAACAGGGCCCCTCCTTTCTGGCCCATAGGTGGCCTTTTTGTCCCTTCCATTCCTCGGGCAAGGGTTCACGGTCCACTAAGGCCCCCGCGGGTGGTTAGAAGCGTTCCTGGCCACGTAATCGCCTCAAGCCAGAGGACAAGGCTCCTCCGCATGAAGGGTTGCCCTGCCTGGTGTTCGGGTGGGGGAACGTCTCCTGGGATTTGCAGACAGGTGGTCCTCTCGCAACTCGGACCGCTGGGTGCTCGAGGAGGTCTCCTCGGGGTACAGCATAAAATCCCCCCCCCCCCCAGACAGGTTCTTTGCCTCCAACCTGCAGCTGCTTGCGGGCCCTGTTCGGGGCTGTGCAGGACCTGCTGAGTCAAGGGGTGATTGTTCCTGTTCCACGGGTGGAACGTTCCCAAGGGTTTTATTGCAACCTTTTTGTGGTTCCGAGGAAGGACGGGGTTCGTCCCATCCTGGACGTGAAGGACCTCAACAAGTTTGTGTGGGTCCGCTGGTTTCGGATGGAGTCGGTCCGCTCGGTAGTGGCTGCCTCGGCACCAGGGCGATTTCCTGGCCTCCTTCAAAATCAAGGATGCGTACCTGCATGTTCCCATCTGCGCCCGGCACCAGCGCTTCCGGTTGGGCAGGATCATGACCAGTTCCTGGCCCTCCCGTTTGGCCTGGAATTGGCGCCTCGGGTTCTCACCAAACTGCCGGCCCCGGTTCTGGCTCTGCTGAGGCAGAGGGGCATTGCGGTGGTGGCGTATCTGGACGACCACCTCCTGCGAGCGGTGTCGGCTCCAGCGCTCAGGGACCATGTGACGAGCACCCTGCACACTGCAGGAGTTCGGATGGGTGATCAACCTCCCAAAGTTGGTTTTGATTCCGTCCCACCGCCTGGAATATCTGGGGCTGATCCTGGATGCAGCCCAGGCGAAGGTTTTTTCCTTCCGCCAACCAAGTGGCGGACGCTTCAGTCGGCGGTTCGGTCCCTGCTGTCCCAGTAATGGGGTCCTGGGCCTAATGGTAGCCTCCTTCGAGGCAGTCCCTTATGCTCAGTGTCACACCCGGGTTCTGCAATGGGAGATTTTTCTGAGAGGGGACGGGTCCCCATCTTCCCTGGATCGGGTGGTCAGGATGGACCACCAAGTAAGGGCCTCACTGCTCTTGTGGCTGCGGTCCCCGGCTCTCGGTCGGGGAAGTCCTTCCTCCCCCTTCACTGGTCAGTGATCATGACATATGCCAGCCTGACAGGCTGGGGTGGAGTCCTGGGGCTGCTCTCAGCCCAGGGATGGTGGTCTCCGGAGGAGTCTCGTCTCCCGATCAATGTCCTGGAATTGCGGGCGATTTGGTGCTGTCTTTCTCATTGGACGTCGAGACTACACGGGTGCCCTGTCCGGATTCGGTCGGACGATGCCACGGCTGTGGCATACATGAACCAACAGGGTGGGACGAGAAGCTCGACTGCGGCCTCGGAAGTAGCTCCCATCCTGCGGTGGGCAGAAAGCCACGTTCCGGCAATCTCTGCCGTCCACATACCGGGTGTAGAAAATTGGCAGGCGGGCGATCTCAGTCGTCAGTGCCTGGACCAGGGAGAGTGGTCCCTGTACCCGGATGTGTTTCATCAGGTTTGTCTGAGGTGGGGTGTCCTGGACGTGGACTTACTAGCATCCCTTCTCAATCGGAAGGTGCGGACCTTCGTGAGCAGGACACGGGACCCCCTAGCGGTCGCGGCAGATGCTCTTGTAGCTCTGTGGGCTCGGTATCGGGTCATCCTATGCCTTCCTCCTCTGAAACTGCTTCTGCGCCTTCTGCGCAGAATAGAAGCGGAGGGTATCCCGACCATTCTGGTAGCTCCGGGTTAGCCACAGCATCCTTGGTACGCAGATGTGGTACGGATGGTGGTGAACTTTTCCCTGGTGGCTCCCGCTTCGCGAGGATCTTCTGTCCCAGGGACCTATCCTGCACCCTGCTTTACCCTCTCTGGCTTTAACAGCCTGGTTATTGAATCCCAGGTGTTGAGGGATCGAGGGGTCTCAGACTCGGTGATTCCTACCATGTTGAAGGCTTGTAAGGCCACTTCACGTACGATTTACCACCGTACCTGGAAGGCTTACATCACCTGGTGCGAAGCCGGGGGGTGGAACCCTCGTTCCTTTTCGGTGTCCCGGTTTCTGGCTTTCCTGTAGAAGGGCCTCGACCAGAAACTGGCGTTGAGCACTATCAGGGTTCAGGTTTCTGCTCTGGCGATCTTTTTTCAGCAACCTTTGGTGACGCATTCATTGATTCGTACTCTCATGCAGGGGGATTGGCAGGTCGCCCCCCAGGTACGGTTGCCTTTGGTGCCATGGGACCTCAATTTGGTGCTTTCGGTGCTTCAGAATCCGCTTTTTTGTGAATATCAGGGAAATCTCTCTGCAGTTGCTTTTGCAGGTAGTGGCTTTCCTGATGGCTATCACATTCGCCCGGCGGGTGTCTGAGTTGGCGGCTCTGTCTTGTAGGTCTCCTTATCTGGTCCCACATAACGATGAGGTGATTTTGCGCTCGTCACCTTCTTTTTTGCCAAGGGTGGTGTAAACTTTCCACATCAATGAAGACATTGTCCTTCTTTCGCTTCGTCTCACCCTAAGTAGGTCGCTTTGCACTCCTTGGATGTTGTTCGGGTCCTGCGGGTGTATCTGGCGTCCACAGCCTCCTTTTCGGAGGTCAGACACTCTTTTGTCATGGTGGATGGCGAAAGAACGGGATTTTTTTGACTTACCGTAAAATCCCTTTCTCTGAGTACGTCGACAGGCACAGCACCCACCCCTCTGATGTTGCACTGCTTGTTACGAACTGAGCTAGCAGAGCTGGGTGTGGGGTTATCTGCCAGTGGGGACTGCCCCCTGGGAGGGGCTGTGTCTGTTACTGTTCTTTTTTGCTTTTAGAACTGCCTGTTCTGCCTAGTAAACTCCTGAAGAGGGCAGTATAACTCACTTAGTCCTAAGAGTTGCTGTGCCTGTCGACGAACTCAGAGAAAGGGATTTTACGGTAAGTCAAAAAATCCCGTAATTTTCACTAAAAATATACGAAAATCATAAATGGTGCACATAAACACAACTTACAAAATTACTGCTAAAGCATTCTTCATATGTGACATACTAAAGTATATGCCCATGGAGGGCCATGTTTACCCCCACCGTGATGCACAGGTGTTCCGTGCATCCTTTTACAGACAGTCACATTTATGTCAATTGGGATGCAACGGCTGCAGAGGCATAGCTGCTGTTCTCAATCTGACATCCGTGTGGTTGTGGGTACACGACCCTGAACGCAGACAGTGTGAGCTCAGGGACATGCATGCGGACCTACATAGAGGTAAAATTGGGAGCAACCGCTCTGTTTGTGCAGTTGCTACATCCCAAATGACATCAGTGGGACTGCCTGCACAGAGATGCACGGAACACCTGTGCATTATCATTTATTTATTTTGGGTACTTGTATATCGCTGTCAATTTACGCAGCGCTTTACATATACATTGTACATTCACATCAGTCCCTACCCTCAAGGAGCTTACAATCTAAGGTCCCTAACTCACATTCATACACATACTAGGGCCAATTTAGACAGACTCTAATTAACCTACCAGCATGTCTTTGGAGTGTGGGAGGAAACCGGAGTACTCGGGGGAAACCCGCGCAGGCACAGAGAGAACATGCAAACTCCAGGCAGGTAGTGTCGTGGTTGGGATTCAAACCAGCGACCCTTTTGCTGCTAGGCAAAAGTGCTAACCACTACACTATTGTGCTGCCCTGCATCCCTGTAAAGGTACACTGTGTATGCCCTGTGTGAACAAGGCCTTAGGCCCCTTTCACACAAGCAGACAGGGTCTACCTGTCTGTTTTTCAGGCGGACACAATTGGACCACCCATTGTTATTTATGGAGAGGCTGATTTAAATGGACATGTGTCCTTTTACACCCGCCTGGATCTGATCTGATGTGGTCTGCTAAAAACAGACAGATGGGGATTCCATTCTTTTAGCATGTCGGATAGTATGGTATCCAGTGGAAATGGACAGTCGGTCTGTTTCCATCCAACCACCCCATAGAGAAAGACAGGCTATTTCCGTCTCCATGGGTCATATGCCTGCTCAACGGGGTTCAGCAGACAGATCCCCAGCTGAGTAGGTGGATCTGCTTGACAGTCTGCTCCATGTGCAAGGGGTCTTACCAGGAGCGGTCGGTCCATTAGCGACGCAGGGGTGCTGCACTCCTGCAGGGCGCCAGACTCATAAGTTTGTATGAGGTATTTTTTTTTTTTTTTCATGTCACTGGATTACAGCCTGAGGCTCTAACTTGCTTGAAAAAGCCAATTCAATTCCCCTTTTTTCTTTCGGCTTCTCCTCCTGACCAATCAGGACAAGCTGTGGAGGGGTGAGTGTGGGGGGAGACCGTCACCTCGGGGGGGGGGGTTGAGTGCGTGGGGTAGGGGGATATGACGTCACCGTGGAGAGGCTGAGTGTGGGGGGGGGGGGGGGGGGTTGAGAACATAGTGGAAAAAAGACCATCTAGTGCAACCAAAAAAAAAAACCACAGAGAAATTATATATAACCATACAATCCCATATACAATCATTCACCCACAGTTGATCCAGAGGAGGGTTAAAAAAAAAAAACCCAGCAAAGCAGGATCCAATTTACTATAGCGGGGGAAAAAAATCCTTCCTGATCCCCCGAGAGGCAATCGGATTCACCCTGGATCAACTTTACCTAAAAATGTTAGTACCCAGTTATATTATTTACATTAAGGAAAGAATCCAGGCAAGGGGCGTGGCTTAGTGGCTCATGTAGACAGACGCACCTACTCCGCCGAATATCCGTTATACTATCCTGTGGGCACAGCTCCCGATCGCCATATCGGCTAGAAAACTGCTTTGGTCGCATCCTTGTATCCTGGGCTACCGAGGGATACAGGTTTTGTCAGCAATTACCTTGTCTAAACATGGTACGGGACCCCGTCCAGCGCCGGACGTGGCTGACCAAGATGGCGGCGCCACAGGGAAGCAGGCCAGGGAGAAATACAGGGAAGCAGCTTCTAAATTCTTCAGCAAAGGACGCGCCAATACAACCAGAGGCTTAGGATGCTCGCTTAGATGAGAACCACGAGGTGGATGATACCGTTCCGTTGGAAGACCTTAATGTCTCCATATCGGACTGGGACGCAGTGAGTACTAACGATTCACATGGCATGCTGCGGCCGGCACAGAAACCGGCCCGGCTGGGCCGGAGCCTACGTTGAGAGATATTTTACTTGATGTCATATCACGCCAAACGTCTATAATTGAACTGACATCCGAAATTAAAGGGTAAAGACTGAAATATAATTTATTCGTCATGATATGCACAAACTCCGGGACCGCACGTCTGCCCTGGAGGGGCATGTGAGCACATTAGAAGATGAGTGGGCACCATTACAGGGAGACGTGCGGTACCAACAGTCACTATCCTCCAAATATGCCGCTAAATTAGACGATTTGGAGAATTGCATGCGTAGAAATAACATTAGAGTGATTGGCATACCGGAGAAAACTGAGGGGAAAAACCCTGTTTATTTTATTGAGTACTGGCTAACCACTATTTTTGGGAGGGACACTTTGTCTCCAATGTTTGTGGAACGTGCCCATATGGTGCCCGCTAGGCCATTACCGCCAGGGAGTCCTCCAAGACCCTTTTTACTCAAATTGCTCAACTACAAGGATCCAGATGCGATCTTGCATAAGGCACGATCGTTAGACCCTGCCCTTGTGATCGGCAACTCTAAGATCTCGCTATTCCCTGACTTCTCAGTTGATGTCCAAAAACAAAGATCCCAATTCCTTGAAGTGAAAAAACGTCTGCGTGCTCTGGATGTACAGTATACTATGCTATACCCTGCCCGCTTACGTGTAGTGGCAAGAAATGTAGTGCACTTCTTTGACAAAGCGTCACTAGCATCACAATGGCTGGACGGGGAGGAGCGCTCCCTACGCGAAGAAAGCACCATACGTCGCCGGCAAACCTGAGACGACAGACCCTGCAATCTGTGGGAACCAAAACCCGGAGTTTCATGTCTTACATTACTTGCCCCACGTTATTCTTACCAGTCGGATGCCCACTGAATGCATTGCACTGTTGCAACTTGTTCACTTTGCACTATAAATCCAATAAGTTCCTAAAGAACAGCTCATAGCTCTGAGATGTTGGGGCCCCCCACCCACTTTTTGCTGCGTGGATTACCAAAATGGGGCCAGTGCCCCAGTATTCCTCCTGTTTAGGACTGTTTTTGTGACTACGAATTTGTTCTTCTATGGTCCCATGTCGATTGGACAGATTGGGACATGGAATTTGCAGCTTTCTGTTTTCTCGCAGGGATGCAGCGGACCCACACCTGCTCTTGATCATTTCTTGAGGTGTTTTTTTTCTCTTTTTTGACTATTTCCTTGTCTCAGGGTTTCTTTGCCAAATTGGATCTCTATTTAACAAAGGGGACAATTATCTACTTTTGCCTGCTTTTGTGGGGGCTTTTTCATTCACCTGCAGGGTCTCCCTGGAAACAATTCATGTCAGATTATAGGACTATATGGCACACATATTTTACTCGCAATAGATGGCGGGCGGTCATATAATGGTTTCGTGGAATGTTAGGGGGCTGAGTGATGGGGTGAAGAGTGGCCTTGTTTTCTACCCTGAAGCAGCATAAGCCGGTTGTTGTGTGTCTCCAATTTCAGACTGCTACGTTGCATATGTTTAGACATCGCACCTTTCACACTCGATTTCACTCCACTCACTCCGCCTACTCAAGAGGGGTTAGCATACTGATTTCGAATATAGTACTTTTTCAATTGATAACTACCAAAATTGATGATATGGGGCGTTTTATTTTTTTTCTCTGCAGATTGGATGGTATCCGCTGTGTGCTAGCAAATATATACATCCCCCCGCCGTATAGCTCTGAGGTTCTAAGCATTCTAGCACAATTTATTGCCCCCTACCCTACCATACCTGTTTGGGTGATGGGAGACTGTAATAATGTTTTAGACAAAATGCTTGATAAATTCCCGAGGGGATCCAGTTCTGGGGTTCTTCCTAGTGGCCCTAGTTTGCACGAATGCTTATGGAGCTTGGTTTGGGAGATGTATGGAGAGATAAACATCCCAATGTGCGGACCTTCTCCTGCTACTCTGCCTCCTATATAGGACTGTCTCGAATAGATATGTGCCTGGGGAATGCTACTGCTAGGTCTCTTTGTGTAAATATACACCCAGAAACATCTCTGACCACTCCCTGCTGTGTGTGCAAATTCATATGTCCCCAGTAACAGGAATTAAATTGTGGAAGGTTAATCCCTTCTGGTTTACCTTGTTTATGGAACCTGAGGCTCTGATAAGAGCGCTTCAGGATTTCATACAACTTAATGAAGGCACAGCCGCTCCCCGGGTGGTTTGGGATGCTTTGAAGGCTCATCTTCGAGGGCTAATTATCAGACAGATTACGAATATAAAAAAAAAAACTAAGGAATGGGAAAATCTAGTGATGGATGCAGCAGGAAAGGCTGAGGAGACTTATGTTACTAACCCCACTCAAGAGTCTGAGCGCAAATGGTTGGAGGCCCAGACACTGTATCAACAAGTCTCTTTAACAGCTGCTGAAAACAAGAGTCTTTACCCAACAGCGATATTTTGAGGAAGGGGAATCAACGGGCCATTTGGTAGCGGTTCTAGCAAGAGCGCAGCAGGGAGCACCACACGTGGAGGCTATCCAAACCTCTTTGGGACAGATAGTACAAGATCAGCCACAGATTCTAGATACATTTAAAACCTTCTTTGGAGAACTTTACACCTCTATGGTTAGTCCAACGGAGGATATTGCCAGTTATCTGGATCAGTGTCCCCTGCCAAAGATTGACGGTGTGGGCTTCGACATGCTGAATGCTCCACTCATGTTGGAGGAGCTCGGTCTGGCGGTTGCCCACATGGCCAATAGTAAAGCCCCAGGTGCAGACAGCCTACTTGTGGAAATATATAAGCAATATGGTGAGCTATTATTACCTGCGTTACTTAAGACCTTAAACTCTGCCTACGACACTGGGACGCTACCAGACTCCATGAATGAGGCGATTGTGGTGGTCATTCCCAAACCTGGGAAGGACTTGCTACAACCTGACTCCTATAGACCCATTTCACTACTTAATACTGATGTTACGTTGCTGGCCAGAGTGTTGGCTAATCGGTTGGCAAAAGTTATCTCTGGTCTGATTCATGAGGATCAGTCTGGGTTTATTCCCTCCAGATCTACGGCATTAAACATACGGAGACTATTCTTGAATACCCAGCTTCCAGTAGATAACCCAGGAAAGCAAGCTATTTTCTCCCTCGACGCTGCCAAAGCATTTGACAGCGTCGAATGGTGATATTTATGGGTGGTTCTGCATAAATTTGGCCTGGGATCTTGGTTCATTTCATGGATAAAATTGCTCTATAGTTGTCCCAGAGCTAGAATAAGAATAAATGCCTCCCTATTGGATTCTTTTGTTCTTCATAGAGGTACCAGGTAGGGGTGCCCATTGTACCCATTGCTATACGCCCTGGCGGTGGAGCCGCTGGCCAGTCTGATTAGAGCATCACCATCTATAGTAGGATTCAGGAGGGGAGACAGGGAAGACAAAATATCGCTTTATGCGGATGATGCCCTGCTGTATCTGGGAGACACGTGGGGCTCCCTGGTGGCAGCAATGCAGATTGTTACCCAATTTGGGAAGTATTCTGGATTCGCCATTAACTGGGATAAATCTGTGCTTCTATCACTGGACTTAAAACATCCAAACTTCGCAAATGACCTTTCTCAGATACAGATGGTTACGGCCTTTAAGTACCTGGGTGTAATAGTAACCAGAAACCCTCAAGATTTTATCTCCCTTAATTTGAAACCCCTTCTGAATAAATGTAAACAAAAGTGCGTCAGCTGGTGTGGGCTGCCGTTGTCAGTCACCGGACGTGTGAATCTTATTAAAATTATATGGGCCCCGCAGCTACTATATATACTTCACAACTCCCCAATGTGGATACCTGCATACTGGTTTCCTAAAATATATTCCCAATTCCGAGCCCTTATTTGGAAAAAAGGTGTAGCCCGTATAAACCTAGATATCCTTCAATATCCCAGGGACCAGGGAGGTTTAGCTGTCCCACATGCCCAAACGTACTTTCTGGCTGCCCAAATGCAGCATTTCACGGGTTGGGATGTACCCACAACTGTGGATTCTTCTGCTGATACCATCGCACTCGGACTATTCAGCCATATCCCACATGGAAATGGGATTCCCTAACATCCCCGCTCATTGTCCAACAGTGCAGCTGGTCGTAAAGTTGTGGAAAGCTATTAGGCAAAGATTAGGCATTACAGGCTTTCTTCATTGTACCCCAATATGGAGTAATAGACGGTATGCAGAGCTGGAGAAACTGGGTACATTTATTGGGTGGAAAAGAGCAGGACTTAAGTATATCTCTCAGTTGTATGACAGGATGGGCATGAGACCTATCGGGGACCCAATAGAGGAGTTTCCTCAACTTAGAAACTGCCACTATCAGTATATCCAGTTAGTCCATGCTATCTATGTACAAAATCGACAAACACCAATGCATCTCAGTGAATCCTCTTTTCCTGACTCTGTATTTCTGGAGCGGGAGAAGAAAGGCATTATTTCCATGATTTATACAACCCTATTATCTTGTATACAGGCTCCGGATCTACTCCCCTGTAGGGATAAGTGGGAACAAGATGTAGGGCGGATTGATGGTGAGCAGTGGGAGCAGATACTGGCAACGGGACCTTTTAGTCTCGGTGTCTGCGGCTCATAGGCTGACCCATCTTTTTATCCTGCATCATACATATAGAACCCCAACACAATTGCATGCCTGGGGCAGAACAGATACCCCTATTTGTCCTAAATGTCAAATCCATCCCGGGGATTTTTTTCATATGTTATGGAAATGCCCCAAACTTACGAGGTACTGGACGGATATTATAAGAACTATTAATACGTACCAAGTGCAGTTGACAGTGGATCCGTTGACATGTCTGTTGGGGGGCTTGGAGGAAGAACTATATCATCCAAATATTTATATAGCAATAATCCGTCTTTTATACTTGGCTAAGAAGCTAATAGCGAAAATGTGGATCTCTCCACGCTCCCCTACAAAGGCACAGTGGATCCTCTTGGTGAATACTGTACTTACCAGAGAAAAATACACGTACTATCATAGGAGATCCCCCTATAAATTTGAAGGTATCTGGAGTTCTTGGTTGAATATTCCAGGGCTGGCCCCACATAGGCTTGTCTTGGATAGATTGCTCTGCAACTAGGACGATTACATGTAATCTGTGCAGCAGGTAGGAGGCAGGGAAGGATATAACGAGTGAAGTACAGAGTTGGGTGTGTGGCAGTCCGGTGGGAAAGTTTAGCTACATGTTTGTTTTATGTATGTTTGTTTTAGTTGTTCTGCTATCTAATATCTATACTATGCAAATGCTATCTTATAGAGGGTACTGAGTAATAATTTGCTCCAACTGAGAGCACATTTTATACTCCAAACGAACTGAGACAGAGACTATGTGATATGCTTTATGTCAACCCATAGAATAGGAGTATATAGTTAACTCGTTGCTAATCTGACTGGATGTATATGGTCTAATATGTTTGTACTCTGTTACCTACTGAATATCATTCAATAACATTTTCTTGATTTAAAAAAAAAAAAGGAAAGAATCCAGGCCTTTTTTAAAGCAATCTACCGTGCTGGCCAAAACCACCTCCGGGGGAGTCTATTCCACATTTCCATAGCTCTAACTGTGAAGAAACCTTTCCGTATTTGGAGATAAAATCTTTTTTCCTCTAGATGTAAAGAGTGCCCCCTTGTCCTTTGTGATGACCTTACAGTAAATAACTCAACCAAGTTCACTATATGGACCACTTCTGTATTTGTACATGTTGATCATATCCCCCCGTAATCTCCTCTTCTCAAGAGAGAATAAATTCAATTCCTCTAATCTTTCCTCATAACTGAGCTCCTCCATGCCTCTTATTAGTTTGGTTGCCCTTCTCTGCACTTTCTCCAGTTCCCCAATATCCTTTTTGAGAACTGGTGCCCAAAACTGAACTGCATATTCCAGATGAGGTCTTGCTAATGATTTGTACAGGGGCAAAATTATATCACTATCTCTGGAGTCCATACCTCTCTTAATACAAGAAAGGATTTGGCTTGCTTTGGAAACTGCAGCTTGACATTGCATGCCATTATTAAGCTTATGATCTACCAAAACCCCCAGATCCTTCTCCACTATGGATTCCTCCAGTTGTACTCCCCCTAGTATGTACGATGCATGCATATTCTTAGCCCCCAAAATCATAACTTTACATTTATCAATATTAAACCTCATTTGCTACATAGTTGCCCAATTAGACAGTGCATTGAGGTCTGCTTGTAAGTTGGAGACATCCTGTTATTCTACTGCATAGGTTTGTGTCATCTGCAAACACTGAAATGGTACTTTTAATCCCAGACCCTATATCTTTTATAAATATATTGAAAACTTAAGGTCCTAACACTGACCCTTGGGGTACACCACTGATAACCTTAGACCATTCAGAGTAAGAATCATTAACCACTACTCTGAATTCGGTCTTTTAGCCAGTGTTCTATCCATTTACAAACTGATCTTTCCAAGCCTTTAGACTTTACCTTACACATTAGCCGTGTGTGGGGAACAGTGACAAACGCTTTTCCAAACGCTTTTGTCACGGCTGCTCACATGGTAAAAGGCTTCCAATGGAAGCCTTTTACCTCGGTCGGTAATGCGGTGGGTCAGAGTGACCCACGGCACCACCGATCACTGCGAAGCGCGCCCCCGGATTATCCTGAGGACGTCAATAGAAGTCCAGTCAGGATAATGAACTCCCCGCCCGGACGTCATTTGTTAATAGGCCGGACGGGAAGAGGTTAAATATGGGCACCACATTGGCCCTACGCCAATGCAGTGGTACTATTCCAGTCATTAAGGAGTCCCTAAAAATTAGATACAGTGGCTTTGTAATGACAGAGCTCAATTCCTTTAGGATCCGTGGATGAATGCCTTCGGGTCCAGGTGCTTTATCTACCTTTTATTCTGTCTAAATACTTCTGGACCATTTCACTTTTGAGCCATTTTGGATCATTGTGGCTGTGTCACTACCACCCCCGTTGTGGACACAAGCTCCCCCATGCTCCTTTGTATACACAGGGCTGTAGAATATATTTAATAAGTTTGCCTTCTCTTTGTCCCCCGTCACGCACTCTAGATTATTTTGTAAAGAGCCTGCATGCTCAGACCTGACCTTTTTTACTATTAATATATTTGAAGAACTTTTTGGGGTTTGTCCTACTATCTTTTGCATTCTGTCGTTCGTTTTGAATTTTTGCGTCCTTGATTTCCTTTTTATATATTCTGTTATATGCTTTGTAACATGTTTGTTTATATTTTTTAAATGCTCTTTTTTTATCATTTATAATGTTTTTAACTTTGGCCGTGAGCCACATGTTTTATTTTTAGCCTTTTAAACTTCTTGCTCATGGTAATATACTTTACAGTGAGTTTGCATACAGGTTTTTTTGGAAAAATTCCCATTTCTGTTCTGTGTTCATTGATACCAATATTCCCTCCCAGTCTAAGTCCTGGAGAGCAGCCCTCATCCTTGTAAAATGTGCTCTCTTAAAATTAAGTGTTTTTTCCCGTATGTGTTTGTTGCTTGCAGCTTGCATTAAATTAAATCATGTTATGGTCACTGTTACCCAGGGGTTCTTTTATATGAATCGGGTTTGTGGGGGGAGGAGATTGGTAAATTGGTGCTGAAAGGGGGGGGTGAAGGGGATAGTAAAGAAGAGTGGGGGGGGGCATTTTTAGGTGTAAGGGAGCAGCTGGAGGTGGAGAGGCTGGGGACAGGGAAGCGGCAGCTTGGGGGGGGGGGGGGGGGG
>BLSH010313852.1:84947-117274 GCA_018402905.1 Glandirana rugosa | reverse complement strand
CACCGCATTGTGCATCTCTATCTCGGACCACCATTGTGTATGTACTGTGTGCACTCTGGACGACCTCTTACGTCCTCTATTCTATCGATGAAACAATGAACAAACGAAACCGAATTTTACAATGTAACTTAAGAGTGCCTCTAACAGACAGTCACTAGTAAGTCACGACCTTCCGAAATCTGAATCCGAGGTAAATGTGCCCTACAATAAAATTCGAAGGGACTTTCTAAAAAAAAGCAAACTGTCGATCTTCGGCCATGGATTTTGACGGCAAAACGTACGTCGCAAACGCAGATCCTCGCAAAAATTGGTGAAGGAATGGCCGCATATCATTTTTATGCGGCGTCCGAGGGACAAGCCCGCCCCCCGATCGCCGCGCTGCGCGCCCCCTGGGGCGCGCGCGAGCGGCGTGAACGCCGCTCAGTCGCCATTGTTGTCAGTGACCGGCTGTGATATGACGTCCACTTAGGATGGGGAGTCCACCTTGCCGGCGTATTTTTACTATACGCCGGTAAGGAAGTGGTTAAAAACGCTCCTAGACGCAAACGCTGCATGCAAAACGGCAGTTTTAGGTACCGGCTTCTAGCTGTCAAACGAAAAAAAATCTTTCAGGGAAGCTTAAAATAACATCCCGTGTAAATGGAGCCTAAGTCTAAAGCCTTCCAGCACTGAATGATCACTGACAGACAATCTCCGTGAGAATTCAATGTAACATTTTAAGCCAAAGCAAACAAGTAACAAAGTAGCTATCTTATCTCCTGCATTCTCCAGCAGGTCTCACGTGTGTCATGTATGTGTTACCACCAGGCTCTATCTCTACGTGTTACGCCACCATCCTTGTGGCTTTGTCTGGAGGGCAACAGCTTGCCCTCCAGACCAAGCCACGAGAATGGTGGCGTAAGACATAGAGGTAGAGCCTGGCAGTGACACTTACATGACACATGTGAGACCTGCTGGATCTGTATATTTTATATATGGTGTTTTAATTTAATAAGCAGGAGTGTAATATATTAACCTGGGGTGGTGAGGTTCATTCAGCTAACAGCCAGGTACTGCACTATTGGAAGCACTTTTTATTTTTATGTCGGTTTGTTCTGCTGGTGATCTTTACAGAGCCATTTAAAGAAAAAGTACACCGTATATGAAGGGTGTTTGAGGAGCAGTGGGAGATCAATGTGGAGCCATCTGAGGATGAGACTCACACTGTGTTTAAAGCATGTTTGACCCTTACAAGGTCTATAAAGGAGGTGAGCTTCCATTACACCGGGTGAAGGGAGCACAAGTCACAGAGTGGAACTGATTGCAAGCCAAGTTTGTCACAGCAAAATTGGTGTGCATTGTTTACAAGAGGATTCTTTATTCATTTTTTGGACTTTTATGAACTGTCTACATGCAATCTCATTTTTAGCACTGTAGTTATTTTTTGGCACTGGTACTTTATTAATCAGCACAAGTGGAATTAGTTGCAAGCCATGTTTGTCTCTAAAAAAAACGGTGTGCATTTTTTACAAAAATATTCCTGATTTAATTTAATTTATTCATTTATCTCTGGATCTTTATGAACTGTTTACACATTATTTCGTTGGACACTTTAATTGTTTAGTCCTAGGCAGCACTATCACATAATTATTCCAGCGTCCCATCATTGGTGTCTGTATGAGGAATGGTGTCCCATCATTGGTATCTGTGGGAGGAATAGTGCCCCATCATTGGTATCTGTGCGAGGAATAGTGCCCCATCATTGGTGTCTGGGGGAGGAATAGTGCCCCATCATTTTTATTCCCTAGTACCTTTTGGATGCCCATGATCCTGAGGAGGGCAGCAAGACCATTAAGTGTGAAGTGATTTTTACGTCCATAGAGACTTCTTATTGTACTCTATGCTCTCTGCTATATTGCATGACTCTTGGTTGATGAATCCGAGCGTAGGAGATTTTTGTTTTTTTCTCTTTCTATTAGGAATGGTGCCCCATGATTGGTGTCACTGGGAGGAATGGCCCCCCATGATTGGTGTCATTGGGAGGAATGGCGCCCCATGATTGGTGTCAGTGGGGGGAATGGTGCCCCATGATTGGTGTCAGTGAGAGGAATGGCACCGCATGATTGGTGTCAGTAGGAGGAATGGCGCCCCAAGATTGGTGTCAGTGGGTGGAATGGCACCCCGTGATTGGTGTCAGTGGGAGGAATGGCGCCCCATGATTGGTCTCAGTGGGAAGAATGACACCCCATGATTAGTGTCGGGGGGGGGGGGGAAACGAGGCCCCATTATTGGTGTCAGTGGGAGGAATGGCGCCCCAAGATTGGTGTCAGTGAGAGGAATGGTGTCCCAAGATTGGTGTCAGTGGGAGGAATGGTGCCCCAAGATTGGTGTCAGTGGGAGGAATGGTGCCCCATGATTGGTGTCAGTGGGAGGAATGATGCTTCATCATTGCTGTCAATGTTGCCGACCATTAGTGTCAGTTGTGGATGGAATGGTGCCTCAAGGGTCGGAAAGAGGCAAGCAAAGGGCCACATCTGGCTCCAGGGCTGCAGTTTGGAGACTGCTGACTTGGAGTATCTATGCCTGGTGCTGAATATAGCACTGTCCTGTCTAATGATTTCTTTTAAAGTGGTTATCAACTGGTGACAACCACTTTAACCTACAGGTAAGCCTATAATAAGGCTTACCTGTAGGTGCCCTGCGTATCTCCCAAACCTACACGGTTCAGGAGATATGCAGTTTACTAGCTGTGCTGACATCATTTCGGAACATGCGCAGTGAAGAAACTGCCTCCGTGCCACTTCTTCACTGTGATCGTGCCGTGACTGGTGGCTCCCGCGTGCATGCGTGTGAGTGAGGTCACATGATTCCGACCAATCACGTAGCCGGAGATTGCAGCCCGGAAGGAAGAGGGGCAGAAGATGGACGCTGCCAGCACAGGGGACAGCACTGGACGTCGCAGGCTTCGTTTGCAGGTAAGTGGCACATAATGGGCTACTATGCGATGCATAGTAGCCCATTATGCATCTACGTTGCAGGGGTATGTAGAGGAAGTAAACCCAATCTGGGATTACTTCCTCTTTAAGATTGTTTGGACTGTACAATCCAGGAGTTAAATAACCCTCCTTTTCACATGAGGTTTCTGGACTTAGTGGTGGCCTCCTTCATTAAGTTGCTGATTGCTGACTCCTTCAATAAATTCTTCATTAAGATGATATGTGCCAATGCTGCTGTGGAGTTATCTGAAGCTGGTGATCAGTGTGTCATTAAGGATATGTTTACCATAGTTATCCCAGCTTAAGGGAACAGTAGCAATTGATCCTTATTATTAGGATACATCTGTGAAGGTGAGCTGCTGGTGCTACCATTGGTGGTGGATCTGCACTGAGACACCTTATGAGTTCAAGTCTCCTCATTCTACAGACACTTATGTGGTGTACATCTGAACATATGGACTTTTGATGTGTCACGTACCTTGTGGTCGAGTCTGACTTATGCAGGGGCAACCTCTTACGGCCCTGGTTCGTGAACCCCTGATAGTGGAGACAGGGAGTTCAGGAGCACAGGGGGGCACAAGGGCTGGACTTGTAAATAGATGGTAGATGTAGGTCCACAGGAGCTTGTGCAGGCAGAAGAGTGGTGGTACAGGCTGGGTCGGTAACAAGCTGGCAGTGTGGTACAAGTGGTTCAGGCTGGCGGATAGTCGGGTACAGGTAGGGTCAGCAACGTGCAGGCAGACAAAGTACAAGGGATAAGGCAGAAGAGTAGTCGTAAACAAGCAGAGCTCAGGGCAGGCAGATAACAACAAAATCCAAATGGGTAGCCGGGATCACAGGTACAGGAAGTCTCTCTGGAATAAATGCTGGGGGGTCACAGGAACAGGAATGCTGTAGGACGGACAGCATTGACTGCTGGGCGTTGTTAGTTCAAATAGAGCCCTTTGGCGCCGTGTCAAAAGATGGATCTGTGCACCATGCGCGCACATGGTGCACAGATCCATCTTTTGACACAGGTTCTTTCCTGACAGGTTCCTTACATGGTGTTTATGGACTCTCTTTCTTATTTTATTTTCATTTTAGGATTTTAATCTCATGCCCTGCACTTTATTTTATGTATAGTACTGTGTGGGATTTGATCTATTGACCCATGGTGTTCAGCTGCTTTGTTTAGGATAAGTGTGCTGATTGATTTATCTTTCTTTTTTGAAAGTTTTCATACGCATATAGAAATATATGTTTTGAGGCTGAATCATATTTTATGTAAAATATGGCTCTCCAGGAAGAGCATTCTATAACAAAAGAGAAAGGAATAGTAAAATGTTCCCATAGCATCTAGTCAGATTCTTACTTATCCTTTGAAAGTTCTCTCAAGAATGTTTAATTGTTTGCTATTCAGTATATCACATCTTGACCTCTTGTTTACCACATTTTTGCAGGAATACACGTGTTAGTCCCTTTAACTCTTCATGTGTTATTCCTACTGCATCCTTGAATACCTTGTGTTATTGTGATCTTTAATATGGATGGCACATTCTGCTTTTTTTAGCCTAATAACTGCTAATGCTTGCAGAAAAAGATGTTTGAGCTTTGTGCTAATTTTTGTTTAATCAGTTATATGCCATGTTATTTGCCTTAGGTTTTACAGTTTCCCAGTGAGAGCGGTCTCGTGTTGTCTCTTCATAGCCATGCCAAGGATGTTTCCTTCCCTGTTGCAGAGATAAACATCCACTCTCTTTCAAGCCAACCGATTGATCATGAAGGACCGAAAGCCAAGTTGTCTGGTATGACTGATTTACTTCATATTTTGTTACTTAATGCTTATTTATTAGTCATATTTTTGTAATTGTGAGCCATGGTAAAGTATTGAAGCTCTTTGAAAGAGTACTGTAAAATTGAAGTATCCCAAAAAATCGTTTGGTCTGTGTATTTTTTTAAAAAAAAAAAAAGTTTCATAGTTAATATGAATCTGTTAGTTGCTTTTAGGTTCTAAAGTCGATTCCAGGTATTCTTATATTTGTCTATGGAAATTCTTTAGCCGAGTAGTAAGGTATTCCATAACTTAAACATCTATGATACATTTATATATCGCTGTTGCTCCTTGGGAGACACAGTACTGACGTGCCGAACCTGGTGCATAGCACTGTTTGTTATTATACAGAATTTATATAGTGATAACAGCGCAGTGCTTTACAGTGTGAAGGTAGGCAGTACAGTTAAATACAGGAAGAATCAGAGGACCCTGCTCATTAGAGCTTACAATCTAGAAGGGAGGGTCAAGTGATACAATAGCTAATAATTGTAGGGGAAGAGCTGATGGAGAAAATAAAAGTTCAGTTGTTAAGTAGGGACAGAATAGGCTTCTCTGAAGAGTAGGGGTTTCAGTAATTGTATAAAAGCAAACAGAGTAGGAGATATTCAGACAGATTGGGGTAGAGCGTTCCATAGCTCGGGAGAAGTCCTGGAGGCGAGCATGAATGGCAGAGTCTATAGAGCTAGAGAGCAGGAGTTTTTTTGTTGGAATGAAGAGATCGATTAGCTTGGTATTTTGAGACTAGGTTAGTGATGTAGCTGGGGGCCGAGTTGTGTGGATAGCTCTGTAAGAAGTTGTTCGTATTTTAAATTAAATTTGTTGGAAGCCAGTGTAGCGATTGATTGATAGAGGGGTAGCAGGCACTGAATGGTTGGTAAGATGGATGAGCCTGGCAGCAGCATTCATGATGGACTGAAGGGGGATAGCCTATGTAAAGTTGATCCCTTGAGGAGGGAGTTTCAGTAGTTGAGGTGAGAGATGGCCAGGGAGTGTACTAGATTTGTGGTGTCATTGGTTAGGATGGGGCATACTTTGGACATTTTGCGGAGGTTGAGGCGGAAAGATATGCACAGTGATTGGACATGGAGCTGAAAGGATAGTTCAGCATCCAGGACTACACCTAGAATGCTTTTTTTCCCCAAGTAATATTATTGAAATGTCATGAGTGACCTTTCAATACAGTTCTGTTTACTGCAGAGCCTTTGTAACGCAGTAATTCTCATCACAATCCACTGCACTGAAAAAAGTACTGCATACATTTTCTCTTTCGTTCGTCGACCGGCACAGCGACTCAGGAGTTTACTAGGCAGAACAGGCAGTTCTAACAGCAAAAAGAACAGTAACAGACACAGCCCCTCCCAGGGGGCAGTCCCCACTGGCAGATAACCCCACACCCAGCTCTGCTAGCTCAGTTTTATCTGCCAAGTGCAAGGAGTTAGACCTAGGCTCCCTGTTGGGATCTGTGGTAGCTCTCTGGTCCACTTCAGCTGTCAGGAGACAGCCTCACAGATGAAGACTACAATCAAGCAGCCGTGCTGGGCAGCAGGCTGGGTCTCGGACCCAGGTAGTCTCCCCAGCCGGCCATTACGCGCTAGACCGGATGCTTCACGCTGGGTCGAAAGCGCCAGACCCCGAACCGGACGGGGTGGCCCTGTGGGTTAAATGCTCCGCTGCTGCAGTGCGCCCTGGGCCGACAGCTCCCTCTGGCTTATACCCGGAAGCGCGAACGTTGTCCTGGGTGGGATCCCCGCACCGCCCGTCTAGATGGGGTAAGTACTCCCCCCTCAGGGGCCTGGGGGGCTGGGAGGTCCCCCCCCTCCAGGGTGAGCGCGATGGATGGTGCACCCCCCCCCCCATGGGGGCTTCCAGGGTGGTCTCTCTGGGGCATGTCCCTCCGCCTCTCCCTCCCCCCACCTGCCTCGTGCTGCGGAGCTCGGCGCGCTCAACGGCCATTTTGCCAGCGCCCGGCCGCCATTTTCTTGTAGCTGGCTGCACTGTTTAGGCCTAGGGAGCGCCCATTTTTGTGTAGCTGCGGCCATGTTATAGTGGTGTTTGGCCTCTAGTGTGCATGGCGGCCATTTTCCCTGTGTCTACACGTGGATGTGAGGCCTGGGGGCGGTCCTGGCTAGTGTTTGGCGCCGATTTACAACCCTGCGCAGCGCGGTTCTCCCTGGCAGCAGCTCTCAGCACAGCATCAGTGGACAGCAGGAGAGGGTGAAGGCAGCAGGCAGCTCCTCTCCGGGTCAGGTGGTGAGTCCCTTCGGGGTGTCCCTTCTGCCCAGCCTTGCTCATCTGTGGGGTGGGCGGTGCAGTGGTCTCCCGGCAATAGGCCTTATTTAGTGGGCATTGCCAGGGTGGGTGACAGTATGGCAGCCAATGCGGGTGCTTCCCCACCGGACCTCTCGGTGCCTGCAGCTAGCACTTCAGGGGCACTAGTGGACGCAATGTCGACGGTCCTGCAGACGTTTGTCTCCTGGGTAGAGTCGCTGTTGGACGCCAAAAAAGCGCCCCTTCTTCGGGGGAGGACTCGGACCGCGAGGGGGGCTTCTCCGTTGCGGGGACCCCCCTCGAGCTGTCGGATGGCGAGGTTCCCGACGCTCCTGATAGCAGGGATGAGTCTGAGCCGTCCGCTGCTGCGCACGAGAAGGCTTTTGTAGACGCTCTGATCACTTCATTGCGTGAGACCCTGCGATTGGATGAAACGTCTGGACCCTCTCGGAGGGTGCCTGTTCCCTTTGGGTCACATAGACAGGGCCCTGCGGCTAGGGTCTTTCCGTATGTGGACTTTCTCGATAAGTTTGTTCATAAGGATTGGGCTCGGCCTCAGAGCTCCCTTCCTATCCCGAAGTGTTTTGCCTTGCGTTATCCCTTTGAGGATAAATTATTGAAGAAATGGGCATCACCCCCCCGTGGTTCACCCACCGGTGTCCCACCTGTGCAGGGCGACCACTATCCCGGTGAAGGGCACGCCATACTTTAAGGACCCGGCTGACAGGAAGGCTGAGGCTTGTGTCAGGTCCCTATTTGTTCTCACGGGATCGGCCATGCGGCCTGTGGTGGTTTCTGCGCTGGCGTCGCAAACGCTCATGGAGTGGGCAAAGTGGTTGCACAGCGAGTTGAACAGGACTCAGGCTTCTCCTGTGTGTGGACCTCGCTGACCGGATGGTTCAGGTGTCTCAGTGGTGGCCAGGCGGTGGCTTTGGCTGAAGTGCTGGTCTGCAGACATGCCTTCTAAGAGGACCCTGGTGGATTTACCTTTCCAGGGGGGCGGCTCTTTGGTGACTCCTTGGAATCTTGGACCGCTGGGTGCTCGAGGTGATCTCATCGGGGTACAGCATAGAATTCCGTTCCAGTCCCCCAGACAGGTTCTTCGCCTCCAACTTGCAGCTGCTTGCGGGCAGGCTGCGGGCCCTGTTCGGGGCGGTGGAGGACCTGCTGGGTCATGGGGTGATTGTCCCCGTTCCTCAAGTGGAACATTCCCAAGGGTTTTATTCCAACCTTTTCGTGGCTCCGAAGAAGGATGGGGTTCGTCGCATTCTGGATCTGAAGGACCTCAACTGGTTTGTGCGGGTTCGCATGGAGTCGGTCCGCTCGATAGCGGCCCTGCGCCAGGGCAACTTCCTGGCCTCCCTCGACATCAAGGATACGTAACTGCATGTTCCCATCTGTGCCCAGCATCAGCACTTCCTGCGCTTCGCGGTTGGGGAGGATCACTACCAGTTCGTAGCTCTTCCGTTTGGCCTGGCCTCGGCACCTCGGGTCTTCACCAAACTGCTGGCCCCGGTTCTGGTTCTGCTGAGACAGAGGGGTATCGTGGTGGTGGCGTATCTGGACGACCACCTCCTGCGAGTGGAGTCAGCTCCAGTGCTCAGGGACAATGTGACGATTACCCTGCAAACTCCTGCAGGAATTCGGATTGGTGATCAACCTCCCCGATGTTGGTCTTGATTCCTTCTCCCCGCCTGGAGTATCTGGGGCTGATCCTGGATGCGGCCCAGGTGAAGGTTTGCCTTCCACCAACCAAGCGGCAGATGCTTCAGTCAGCGGTTCGGTCCCTGCTGTCCCAGAAATGGGCCTCACTTCGGTTTTGCATGCGGGTCCTGGGCCTAATGGTGGCCTCCTTCGAGGCGATCCCCTATGCTCAGTACCACACCCGGGTTCTGCAACGGGAGATTCTCCTGAGATGGGACAGGTCCCCATCTTCCCTGGATTAGGTGATCAGAATGGATCGCCCAGTGAGGGCCTCGCTGCTCTGGTGGCTGCTGTCCCCGGCTCTTCGGTCGGGGAAGTCCTTCCTTCCCCTTCACTGGACAGTGATCACGACGGACGCCAGCCTGATAGGCTGGGGTGGAGTCCTGGGGACGGTGGTCTCCGGAGGAGTCTTGTCTCCCGATCAATGTTCTATAATTGCGGGCGATTTGGTGCTGCCTCTCCCATTGGACGTCGAGGCTACATGGATGTCCAGTCCTGATTCATTTGGACAATGCCAAGGCCGTAGCATACATGAACCATCAGGGTGGGACAAGAAGCTCGGCTGTGGCCTTGGAGGTAGCCCCCATCCTGCGGTGGGCAGAAAGTCACGTTCCGGCAATCTCTGCCGTCCACATACTGGGCGTAGAAAATTGGCAGGCGGACTATCTCAGTCGTCAGCGCCTGAACCAGGGAGAGTGGTCCCTGCACCCGGATGTGTTTCAGCAGATTTGTTTGAGATGGGGTGTCCCGGACGTGGACCTGCTCGCGTCCCGTCTCAATCGATGCAGACCTTCGTGAGCAGGACAAGGGATCCCTTTGCTGACGCGGCGGATGCTCTTGTGGCTCCGTGGGCTCGGTATCGACTCATCTATGCCTTTCCTCCTCTCAAGCTGCTTCTGCGCCTTCTGCGCAGAATAGAAGCGGAGGGCATTCTGACCATTCTGCTAGCTCCAGATTGGCCAAGGCTCTTCTGTCCCAGGGGCCCATCTTGCACCCTGCTTTACCCTCTCTGGCTTTAACGGCCTGGCTATTGAATCCCAGGTGTTGAAGGATCGGGGGGTTTCGGACTCGGTGATTCCTACCATGTTGAAGGCATGAAAGGCTACTTAACGTAAGACTTATGACCGCACCTGGAAGGCTTACATCGCCTGGTGCGAACCCGGGGGATGGAACCCTCGTTCCTTCTCGGTGTCTTGGGTTCTGGCCTTCCTATAGAAGGGCCTCGACCAAAAACTGGTGTTGAGCACTATCAAGGGTCAGCTTTCTGCTCTGGCAATCTTTTTTTCAGCGTCCTTTGGTGACGCATTCGTTGATCCGTACTTTCATGCAGGGGGTTCGGCATGTTGCCCCCCAGGTGCGGTTGCCTTTGGACCTCAATTTGGTCCTCTTGGTACTTCAGAAGCCGCCTCTTGAGAATATCAGGGAGATCTCTCTGCAGTTGCTTTTGCAGAAAGTGGCTTTCCTGGTGGCTATCACATCGTTGTTGGCGGCCCTGTCTTATAGGTCTCCGTATCTGGTCTTACACAAGGATAAGGCGGTCCTGCGCCCGTCACCTTCTTTTTTGCCGAAGGTGGTATCTTTCCACACCAATGAGGAAATTGTCCTTCCTTCGCTTTTCCCGCACCCGTCTCATCCTAAGGAGTTCGCTTTGCACTCCCTGGACGTGGTTCGGGCCCTGCAAGTGTATCTGGCATCCACGGTCTCCTTTCCGAGGTCAGACGCTCTTTTTGTCGTGGTGGATAGCCCACGCAAAGGTTTGGCGGCCTCATCGGCCACTATCTCACGTTGGATTAGACAGACGGTGACCCGAGCCTATGCGGTTTGGGGTCTGGAGCCCCCCTTCTCAGTCATGGCTCACTCTACCAGGGCGATTAGCACTTCCTGGGCTTTTCGACATCAGGCGTCTGTGTCTCAGGTGTGCAAGGCGGCTACTTGGACCTCTGTGCACACCTTCTCAAAGTTGTACAAAGTTGATGTTCTAGCATCCTCGAATGCTGTGTTTGGCCGCAGGCGGCCGTGTGAGATACGTGTGGTTCCTCACCGAGGGTTCATTTGGGTGTAGTTCTGTTGTTGTTCTGTTACCCACCCCTCATTTTTGGCACTGCTTTTGGACCTCCCACTTAGTCCTAAGAGTCGCTGTGCCTGTCGATGAACGAAAGAGAAAACTGGATTTTTTGACTTACCGTAAAATCCCTTTCTCTGAGTTCATCGACAGGCACAGCTCCCACCCCTCTGATGTTGCCCTGCTTGTTACAAACTGAGCTAGCAGGGCTGGGTGTGGGGTTATCTGCCAGTGGGGACTACCCCCTGGGAGGGGCTGTGCCTTTTACTGTTCTTTTTGCTGTTAGAACCGCCTGTTCTGCCTAATAAACTCCTGAAGAGGGCAGTATAACCCACTTAGTCCTAAGAGTCGCTGTGCCTGTCGACCAACTCAGAGAAAGGGATTTTACGGTAAGTCAAAAAATCTGGTTGTCCTCCACCCTCCCCCCCCCCCCATCTGTGGTATTCTCTGTCCCCCACCCCACACAAAGACGCTGTGTAGGTAGAACTCTCCTACCTTACACAGGTGTAATGCAGAACATGGCAGCAGAGATCAGCATCACAGGCTGGATGGGGGCGGGAACTGCTGAAGTTAACTTTTCACATTAACAGGCTGGGGATTGGCTGCTAGGATTGCTCGGCAGCCAATCACCTGCTGTTTAATGAAAATGTTAACTCCAGCAGTTCCTGCCCCCATCCAGCCCTGTGATAATGGCCGCTCGTCACTGTCCAATGAATAGGACAGCCATGAACATGTCCGCGGGCCGGGTGCCCATGAATTAATCATGGGCACTGACGGGCCAGACATTCAGCGGTGGCGGGCCGGGTGCGGCCGACCCCTGCTGTAAATGAAGAATTCTTTCAGAAATAGAAGTGTTAATCGTTTATTTTTTTATCAATTAACAAAATGGAAAGCAAATGGACAGAAGAGAAATCCAAAGCAAACCAATATTTGGTGTGACCATCCTTTGCCTGCAAACAGCATCAATTCTTCTAGGTACACTTGTACACAGTTTTTGAAGGAACTTGACAGGTAGATTGTTCCAAACATCTAATCTCAGATCTTCTATAGATGTCGGCTGTCTCAAATCCTTCTGTCTCTCCATGTAATCCCAGACAGACTCCATGATGATGAGATCAGGACTCTGTTGGGGTCAAACCATCATTTCCATGACTCCTTCTTTACACTGAAGATAGTTCATAATGACATTGGCTGTATGTTTGGGGTTATTGTCCTGTTGCATAATACATTTCACACGACTCCCTGATGGTATGGCATGATAGATAAGTATCTGCCTGTATGTCTCAGCATTGGGGACACCTTTGATCCTGACCAAATCTTCTTACATAAAGACCACTTCTGGGCAGACTTCTCTGGACAGTAGATGGGTGTACCTGGGTCCTACTTGTTTCCACCAGTTCTGTGCAGATGGCACTGCTGGACATCTTATGATGTGGAAGGGAAGTGAGCATGATTTGTCTTTCATCTGCTCCTTTAAGTTTCCTTGGTTGACCCCTGCCTCTACGCTCCTCAATGTTGCAGTTTCTGTGCGCTTCTTTAACCACTTGCCGACCGCCAACCGCAGGTTGACGGCGACAAAGTGGCTCGATATCGCAAACCGCCGTCATATGACGGCGGCTGCGAGACCTCGCACTGTGAGCGCGCGCGCGGCGCCGGAGGTGCCCCCGCACGCTCACTGTGTTCAGGGGGGGCCAGGGAGCGGGTGCAGCGGACTCGATCACCGCCGGCTACCCGCGATGGCCCCCCCGCACTGAAAGAACGGAGGTCCGTGTAAGTAAGCACGGACCTCCGTTCTGTGAGGGGGGAAGGGCTGTGATCACAGCCTTCCTCTACATGGAAGCTGTGATCACTTCCCTTCCCCAGCTAGGGCAGCCCACATACAGTTAGAACACGCCCAGGGAACACAGTTAACTCTTAGAGCGCCCCCTGCAGGTTAACCCCTTCACTGCCAATGGCATTTACACAGTAATCAGTGCATTTTTATAGCACTGATCGCTGTATAAATGCCAATGGTCCCAAAAAAGTGTCAAAATGTCCGCTGAAATATCGCAGTACCGCTAAAAATCGCAGATCGCCGCCATTACTAGTAAAAAAATAATAAAAACCACAAAAATTAATTCTCATCATCCATAAACGCGGCCAATCAATAAACGCCGATTGCGATTTTTTTTATCACAAATATGAGGAAGAATATAAATTGGCAAAAACTGATGAAAAAAAATGTTTTTTTGTATTTTTTTTTTGGATTTGTATTTTAGCAAAAAGTAAGAAATTTGGGTTTTTTTGCAAAATTGGCACTCTTCTTTTGTTTATAGCAGCGATCAGAAATGACGCAGCGATGATCAAATACCACCAAAAGAAAGCTCTATTTTTGGGAAAAAAAGGACGCAAATTTAGTTTGGGTACAACGTCGCACGACCGCGCAATTGTCAGTTAAAGCGACGCAGTGCCGAATCGCAAAAAGGGCTCTGGTCCTAAAGTGTGAAATCCTTCCGGGGCTGAAGTGATTAAAAGAGCTTGATGAATTGAATTGATGCAGGTTTGAAGCAAACGTGTGGTCACAGCAAATGTTGATTTGATTTAGATATTTCTTCTGTATGCGCACTTTGCATTTTGTAAATGGATAGAAATAAACAATTAAAATATATATGTTTGAGGGCATTTTTACTTTACAGTATTTCTTCACACCTGCCTATAACTTTTGCACAATACTGTATATAGGCAGAGTATATATTAGGCTTAGAAAAGACAGAGCTACACAGTCCATACACAAGGGGGTAATTTTGGGTCAGAATTTTACACTGCACACAAACCTACAACAATGTTCCAGAAATGTATTATTTTGTGTTTATACATTTTAGACTTTCCATGGCGTCCGAGAATTGAAGATGTGAGCCCCTTCATTCTGCAAGTCGGCCAGGAGACCAAAGTGACGTGTAAAATCTCCGGTTATTTCCCGGGAAACCTAAGAGTGACTTGGCTGGAAAAGAGAGGGAAAAATGTAACTGCCCTTAAATCGTACAACCGCCCTATATCTGATATAAAACACGAGAGGATGGCTGATAACACCTATCAGTGCTCCCCTTCCCTGTCCTTCACACCGAGATCAGACAAGGAGGATCTGGAATTTATCTGCAAAGTGGAACATCCCAGCCTGGAACATCCAATAGAACAAAGCACAGGACCACCTATGATAAATGGTGAGTTTTATAAAAGAAATAAATGTATCCTTCAAAATAGCCATTGCATCAGCAATAATAAAGGTAAACTGCAGATACAAAGGAACACAGCTCTCTGTTCATTACTACATCATTGCATTTATTTTTTATTAAATACAAGATGTGAAAATACCAGAATCTTAGTATATCAGCCTCTTGCAGTCCTGTGTACAGCAGAGCTCAGACTAGGAGAGGTAGCAGAAATACAAGGAGCTGCTTTTGTGATTGGCTGACTGATTTCTGCACTAAGATCCTAATATATCTTAACATTGGTGAGATACAGCCCAAGAGGGGGTTACACCCCCCTCCACTATCACCTAAATCCCCCCACCTCCTGAAATGTCAGCCAGCTCACACACCCCCACTATTACCTAACCCCCCTTCTTCCTAAAATGTCAGTCATCCTTACCATTACCCAACACCAATGCAATGGATGGCAGCCCCCACCCCTTTCCTATGCCTAAACTATCACCCAAACCCCCCACCCCTCCTATAATGTCAGCCATCCCCACACTCACTATTACCCTAACCTCCATGCATTCTTAGAAAGACCCCTAACTGCACTTTCAACCAAACTGCCCTCCTGCACCACACCTGCAGCCCCCCTTCTCTCACCACCCAATGATCCCACTCCCCACTTTATTTCAGCACTTACTGCCTTACACCCATACTCATTTTAGATTACCACCATCCCTGCAGCTTTCCTTCTATTAGCATTCAATGCACCTGCAGCCCCCCCCCCCTTCTCTCACCACCCATTGATGGAGCCCCCACTTCTCAAACCAACCACACAGCCTGCAACCCCTTCCTCCCACCATGCTGCACCTGCTGCCATCTCTCAGTACACACAGCACCGGTAGCTATTTATTGTTTAACACCTACTATGGGTGCAGCTTGCCATGCCTTTAATCTCCCCTTCTCTCACCAACCAACTTCACTTGCAAGCCCCACTTTTCTTACTAATCACCTCTACACCACCTTCGCTCAGCACCCACCACATCTGCCACTTCCATTCTATCATCATCTACTGTGCCTTGAACCCCCATTCTTCTCACAAGCCTGCACCCTTTTTCTCTCACCACCATCCATGCATGCACCCACCACACCTGCACTCCATGTTCCACCATGGCTCCTGTACTCTCCTTCTCACCACTGCACTTGTATGGCCTACCCTCATCTCACTATCAAAGTGATGCAGACACTGCAGCTTCCTTCATTAGAACACTAAAGTGGTTCTAAAGACAAATTTTTTTTTTTACCTTAATGTATTCCTTGCATTAAAGTGGAAGTAAACCCTCCTATTGTTTTCAGCCAAGGAAGCTGCCATCTTGGTCTCTGTTTAATCTACAACTGCCATGGTGCTGCACATGTGATCAGCTATGATACCAGCCATTGGATGGTTTAACAGTTTGGTTGAGAGCCCATCTAATGGAAGCGCTAAGTTTCTGGCACGTGCCGGAAAAGCAACGTTTTTTTAAACTGTTAGGGATTGCTTTACTTCCGTTTTAAGGTAAAAAAATTTCCCAATAATTCTATCACCCTTTCACCCCCCCTATATACCTCGCTCGATCCAGCACTGTGGCCCCCCGGAAGCAGGGCCAGATTAACATAGAGGCTATTGAAGCTGCAGCTCGAGGCCCCTTCCTTAAGATAGACCCAGCCCAGTGGTGTGAGTGAGTCACTAATGCTGCCCAGCCCTACTCAGTGTGCATTGTACACATGATTGATATATAAAACGTGGGGGCATCCTCTGTTTCTCACCCCCCCCCCCCTATTTAATTTAATTTGTTTCAATGCTTCATTTGTCTTAACAAAAATTGTTTGCATTTTCATTTTATTTATTACCATAAAAAGGGCCAACAAAATCCATAGCACCAGGCCCACAATGCTCTTAATCCAGCCCTGCCCAGAAGCGGCGCTGGTCTCTATTCAATTCCTCCTTGCCATTGACTCCTGCTACTGTCAATCAAATCCTGTGAGGAGGGAGCAGGAGTGGGGCCGAGCCGTGCGTGTCTATGTCTATGGATGCACACAGCCAGGCTCAGGAGTGAGCTAACAGGTGTGCCACCATAACAGGTGGCTTTCTATGGGGGCACACATAGAATAGGAGGAGCCAAGGCTGCCAATGGGGGACCCCAGAAGAGGAGGATTGGGGCAGCTCTGTACATTGCACAGGGCAGATAAGTATAACATGTTTATTGTTTTAGAAAACAAATATTAAGGGTTTACAACTGCTTCAAGAATTCACAAGGTGATTATAATGATAGAACAATGTAGGCCAATCTCTATCTTTAATTTCACTAATTTCCTTCCAGTACCCCCCCAGGAGACAAAAGATGTAAAATTTACCCTCCTCGAATCAGAACAAGTTCTCTGTTCTCTGAGTTTATTGAAGTTTTACCCTCAAACCATTGATATAACATGGAGCTATGCAGAACGTTATGCTAAAACGTTACCATCAACCAAGAAAATCATTCAGACTGACAATGAGAAAACATTTGATGCCATAAGTGAGTGTACCGTTCCCTGGAAATATTTCATGTCCCCGATGCGAGTGACCTGGAAACATGACTCCCTGAAGGAGGCCGGATACCGAGATCTGTCTATAACAGGTACTGCAATTTATACAATTATAATAAGTGCACTATATTGTATACATAGTAGAGCTAAACCATAAATGAATAATATTCAATTTGCCAAATGACTGTGTATCTTAACCACTTCAGCCCCGGAAGGATTTCCCCCTTTAGGACCAGAGCACTTTTTGCGATTCGGCACTGCGTCGTTTTAACTGACAATTGCGCGGTCGTGCGACGTTGTACCCAAACAAAATTTGCGTCCTTTTTTTCCCACAAATAGAGCTTTCTTTTGGTGGTATTTGATCCCCTCTGTGTCATTTCTGATTACAGCTATAAAGAAAAAATAGCGACGATTTTGCAAAAAAAAACAATTTTTCTTACTTTTTGCTAAAATACAAATCAAAAAAATAAAATAAAAAAAAAAACATTTTTTTCATCGGTTTTGGCCGATTTTATATTCTTCCTCATATTTTTGGTAAAAAAAAAATCACAGTTGGCGTTTATTGATTGATTTGCACAAAACTTGACGCGTTTACGAATGATGAGAATTCATTTCTGGGGTTTTTATTTTTTTTTTATTTTTTACTAGTAATGGTGGGGATCTGCGATTTTTAGCGGTACTGCAATATTGCAGAGGACATGTTGGACCATTTTGACACTTTTTTGGGACCATTGGCATTTATACAGTGATCAGTGCTATAAAAATGCACTGGCAGTGAAGGGGTTAACCTGCAGGGGGCGCTCTAAGGGTTATCTGTGTTCCCTAGGTGTGTTCTTACTGTATGGGGGCTGGGCTGGCAGGGGGAGGGGAGTGATCATGGCTTCCATATAGAGGAAGCCTGTGATCACAGCCCTTCCCCCTCTAATAGAACGTAGATCCATGTTTACATACACGGACCTCCATTCTCTCACTGCGGGGGGGCCTTCGCGGGAAGCCGGTGGAGATCGAGTCCTCCCTACCCGCTCCCTGCCCCCCCCCGGACCTGCCCCCCCCCCGGAACACAGTGAGCGCACAAGCTCACAATACTCGTTATCACGGCGGCCGTTAGGTGAAAGCGTTTCACGATAACGAGCCACTTTGCCGCCGTCATGCTACGGTGGGCGGTCGGCAAGTGGTTAAACATGTTTTTCCTTCCTTTTTTTTGCTTCTCAGGGCTGCTGATCCCTTCCAGCCTCTTTCAGCCACTTTCTGTCTACATCACAGTTGCAGTGTATTTTTCATTAACCATTTCAGCCCCAGAAGGTTTTACCCCTTTAGACCCCTTTCACACTGTTTTTTTCAGGCGCTTTAGCTCTAAAAATAGCGGCTGTAAAGCACCTGAAAAACTCCCCCCAATCCACACCAATGTGAAAGCCTGAGTGCTTTCACACTGGGGCAGTGCGTTTGTAAGACAGCAAAAAAAGTCCTGCAAGCAGCCCCTGCCATTGCAATGAATGGCCAGCGCTTCCGAAGCGCAACGTGCGGGCACTTTTAACCCTTTTTAACCCCATCTTGAGGGTTAAAAGCGGCCCACTGCCGCCCCCACTGCCCCAGTGTGAAAGTAGCCTTAATGACCAGCCCATCTGTTGCAACACTGCATTCATTTAACCAACAATTGCACGGTCGTGCGATGTTGTACCCAAACAAAATTGATGTCCTTTTTTCCCCTACAAATAGAGCTTTCTTTTGGTGGTATTTGATCACCTCTGCGGTATTTATTTTTTGCGCTATAAACAAAAAAAGAGCGACAATTTTGAAAAAAAAACATTTTTTTACATTTTGCTATAATAAATGTCCAATAAAAATGTAAAAAAAACAAACAATTTCTTCATCAGTTTAGGCCGATATGTATTCTTCTACATATTTTTGATAAAAATAAATATCCCAATAAGCGTATATTGATTGGTTTGCACAAAAGTTATAGCGTCTACAAAATAGGGGAAATATTTAGGGACTTACATTTTTTTTTAATTGTTTACTGGTAATGGAGGTGATCAGTGATTTTTAGCAGGACTGCGACATTGCGGCGGACAAATTTGAAACTAAGTGACACTTTTTGGTGACCAGTGACACCAATACAGTGATCAGTGCTATAAAAATGCACTGTCACTGTATAAATGACACTGGCAGGGAAGGGGTTAACACTAGGTTTGCTTACTAACTGTCAGAGGGATGATGGACTGACTGGGAGTAGAGAAAGATCACTGTTTCTGATCACTAGGAACAGCTGATCTCTCTCTCCTTCCTTGTCAGAACGGGGATTTGCTTTGTTTACATAGGCAGATCACCGTTCTGCCTCTGTGAGGAGCGATCGCGGGTGGCCAGGAGACATCACAGCCGCCGGGCACACACATCGGCTCCCACGCCGCGGGCACATGCCTTGTATCTATTACACAAAACGATGTACAGGTACGTTGTTTCACACAATAGAGCCACCCTGCCGCAGTATATGTGTGGTGGGCAGTCTTTAAGTGGTTAAATACAAGACTTCCTCTGATTGGCTGAGGTGGAGATTGTGACATCATCCACCCGCCTCTCCAGCTCTCAGCCTCCTCCAAATTTTCCCCTGCTGTGATCTGGCTTCCTGTCAGAGGGCGGCTACATTCGTTCTCTATGGCCCACTGTATGTAGGAATGTAACCACCCTCTCTTCCTCACTCCCAAGATGGACTATGGGAGGTGTATAGATTTGTGTACATGACTGTAACTAAGGCACACTGCTCATTCCAAACAAGTGGAAGTGAGGGCAAAACGGAGAGGTTCAGGAGGTCACAGGGGATGATAAAAGGAAACAGAAAGACACAGTACAAAACAATTTAATTGTATGGGAAGTATATGGAATATTTTTGGAGAATATAAAGCTGGCCATACATTATACAATTTTCTTGTTCATTTCCTTTAGATTTACTTAAACTATGTAGTGCAAGGGTCTGCCTGATTGCATACAATTTGAAAGTGTTTAAGTTTGACCTCATTTTACATGGTTTTGGTTAGGGTTTCCCCGATATTGGTATTAGCCCTGATACTAGGCATTTGCACAGGTATTGGTACCCATGCAAATGCGCCGATACCTTCTGGCTCTGTTCTTTCAGCTGTCAGCAGGATTTCCCCGCTAACAGCTGACATGTAAAGAAAAGTATTGGTTAAGACGCAGGGCTGCCGCATCATTAAGAACCAATGACATTTCATCTGTCCATGGGATTCCTCTCCCACCAGCTGTCACCCTTCTGTCCTGAAGGACAGCGAGAGCAGCGCCATCTAAGTGCAGTATGACCACAATGTATAAAAGGTAAGAAATATACTCACAAAGTTAAAAACACTTCCAGCATAAATGATGAATGTGGTGTTCATCCGCAATACTCTCAGGTGGTAGCCACTGGTGTGTCAGTTGGCAGAGGCCTGGGGGCGCTTGTAACACCCAGTGCTTTCTGGTAAATTGGGAGGTGTGGGGGGGGAGTTAGGGTGAGGGTAGGGTGGGGGGGGGGGGCTAGAAGGGACTCTGAGAATACAAAAGACATAGAGAGCAGCACTGTCTAAATGCAGTATGACCACAATTTAATGTATAAAAGGTAAGAAATACACTCACAAGGTTAATAACAATTCCACCATAAATGATGAATGTGATGTTCATCCACTCTACTCTTGGGTGGTAGCTGCTGGTGTGTCGGCAGCCAAAGCTCATCACGGCACCTGAGTGTCTCCAAGTTTACCAGGAAGCGCTGGGTGCCACAAGCACCCTCGGACTTCTGGCCACTGACACGCCAGTGGGTACCACCTGAGCGTAGAGCAGATGAACACCACATTCATCATTTATGTTGGGATTGTTTTTAACCTTATGAGTGCATTTCTTACCTTTTATACATTAAATTGCGGTCATACTGCACTTAGATGGCGCTGCTCTCTGTCCTTTTTATTCTCAGAGTCTCTTCTAGCTCCCCCCCACCCTGCCCCCACTTACCCCCACCCTGCCCTCACCCCAGCTCCTTAACTCCCCCACCTCCCAAACAACCTCTCTACCTTCTCTTTCAAGGCGATAGGTATCGATAATTGGTATCGGTGAGAACTTAAAAAATAGTATTGGTACTCGTACTCAGTGTTAAAAAAAAATGCCATTTGTGCATCCCTAGTTTTGGTAAATCCAAAGGAGAAATTGTACAAAGTTGTATAATGTATGGCCAGCCTAAGGATATCATGAGCTGTAGCTCAATGTGCTGGCCAATACCCTACTATAAAACCTATACAAATAGGGAGAGCATAGGGACTTTCCTACAGTCTCTATTTGCATGCAAATACACATAACACTTGTCACACACATCACCTGTCACATGGCAGTGCCCAGGCCTGCTGATACCAGTTGCAGCTCCATAACACCTATGGTATTCCATTACATTTCACTGCAGCTTTATATTAACTGCAAACCATGCAATTAGGGTTACAAAGCCAATCAAATGGTTTTCAGTGTTTAATCAATGTGGTTTGATTTACAGATCTTCCCTGGCGCCTTGTGATAGAAGAAATGGACAGATTTCTAATACTTGAGAACACCAAGGCCAACCTGCAGTATAAAATCTCTCAGTATCTCTCACCAAGTGAGCTCTCTGTGACTTGGCTTAAGAAAGAGAAGAATGGAAAACTGACCGCTCTTCCAAATCATAGCTCAAAATATAAACCAAATACCTCGAGGCCTCAGTTACAACCAGATAACACATACAGCTGTACAACAAGTTTACAGATCACCCCATCACTTCCAGATGACCAGGGGTCAGAGTTCATCTGTCGAGTGAAGCACCCCAGCCTGGGGACACCCATAGAAAGAAGTACAGGACCATTACAAGTCTGTGGTGAGTCTCTTCTAGGCATAAGATGCAGTGGGGCAAGCCATGTTTTTTTTTCCTTGTCTATGTATATCTTTCAAGGTGGTCAACTAAATACGTTAAAATGAAACAATAGTAATAATAAAAAATAACAAAAAATACAATATATTAATTCACACTCTCCCAGTATCACAGAACAAACATGTTGTTAGTGAATCATCATGCTAACGGGGGCTGATTTACTAAATGAGTAGCACATGTTCACTTTGAATTCTCACAAAAGAGAGATTTTATTTATCTTCGTGAATAAGGTGAAGCAAAGAAAAAAAAATCACTTTTTAGATCAATGTGTAAAAAAAAAAAGAATATTTTTTTTCTCACACCTGATTAGATTACTGAAGTCAGCACCACTTCAACTCATCGATTGAACTAAGTGAACATTTGCAAAGAGAAAGTTCCCTTAGGTTAGTGAATGAGGTGAAGTTGTTTCCATTTTTTTTTCTATCCAATCTTGTGCAAGAATAATTCCTGCTTTTTTTTTTTTTTCTTGAACATGATTGGGTATCCTTTGCATAGTGAATGAACTAGATAAATGAAAATTCATTTACAACGTGACAATGTTCTACTCCTTTAGTAAATTGGGGTAATTGTGTTCAGTTAATTTCTAATTATATACAACATGTAGTGTTGATTTACTAGAATTATTTACTTCTCTTTCACATCTGATGAGTCTGTCTTCGGCTGTCTTGGAAAAATGGAAATGCTAACCATGAAAGTGTGGAAGGTGGAAGTGATGTCAGACAACTCACAGACTATTGCATTGTAAGGAGAGTAGATTTTAATCAGTATATGCAACCAGGAGGAGCACCAAGCCAAATGGTAAAAGAGCCCAAATGCTTCAACATTTTGCCATGAGATCACATAGACCCACCAAAGCATTGGGCAAACACCTCCCTCTTCATCAAGACTTGAAGTCCGTGCAAAAGTGGACTGCTAAACAGGTTTTAATAAATGTATCTCTTTTAGTTATAATTGGATAAATCAGAAGAATCAATGCAAAGGTTTGTCAGCGATTGTGGCAGTAGCGCTAAGCAATAATACTACCACTCCCGCTGTCACACCTTTGTACTAATTCTTCTTATCTAATTCTAACTGCCAGAAATCAGTTTAGTAAAGCTCTGACTTGATTTCAAATCCTAATTTAGGGGACAAATGGTTTGGCCCCCAAGACTCATTGGCTGTTTTACATGATCTTGCTGTGAACCATTAAAGCATTTTGGACTTTTTTACCATTTGGATTGGTGCTCCTCCTTTTTGCATATACATTCAGTGACATTCTGGGTACCCATTAGAGCAGGGGTGTCAAACTTGCAGCCCTCCAGTTGTTGCGTAACTATAAATCCAATCATGCCCTTGCCTGTGGGAGTCATGTTTTTAACTGTCAGTCTTGCAATGCCTCATGGGACTTGTAGTTCCGCAACAGCTACAGGGCCACCAGTTTGACACTTGTGCATTAGAGAGTAGCCTTGTTTCAGTGAGTTGCCTCATCAAAGCCCATGAGCTTGCCGAATAGACATGTTCTCTTCACTACTTTCATTAAATAAGTTGAAGTTGGAGAGCCTTTTGGAGTTATCTCTTTGGAGATTTTGGACATTGGCATCCTTTTTCTAACATCATCACTGGCAAAAGTAATAGATCACAAGTGAATTTGTTTACCCAGCAGGTGAATTGGCACAGAGGATTGACTTTGATGCAGGAAAATCATTCAGATCATCAGTACACTTTGGTGGTCCTGGCCACCCTCACCTCCTCTGGAACATTTCTAACTCTGTTGATCAGTATTTCCTTTACTGTCCCTTCCCTGTTCTTGCAATGATTGTTGCCTTGTTGGATTGTGAGAACCAATGACTAAGGGAAAGGTCAGTTTATTTTAGAGTGTTACCAAGTTACTGTACTCTGCATCTCTTTGGGTAAAGAAGGGCCAACCGCGCTCCCTTAGAAAGATTTAGTTTTATAAATTAACAAACCAATGGTTCATAATATTTAACAAATATGTTTTTGTCCAGCTTGTCCCAGAAACCAGGATCCTATACAGTGGTCTCTTACAGACAGAAGAGAAGCTGTCTTTATTCTCCATCTGCATAGATTTTATCCACAATCCATAGAAATTAAATGGACCTGCAGTTGCAGACAATTATTGAACTCAGAGAATGGTTATAGGAACAATTCCAACTCAACGTTTGATGTGAAAAGTAGATGCAAAGTTCCTCAGGAGCACATGCTACATCCAAATCCTACAATCAGGGTGACCTGGAAGCATGTTACTATGACTGATCCCGAGTCCAGAGAAGTGTGTGTAAGAGATACAGGTAAATATTGTTATGTGATGACGTTTATCTCACTTCTTATGCAATGCCAGATTCTGTCATAAGGGTAGAAGTATCATCAAGAGCCAATAAGGAGACCACACCACATGGTTATGGAGTACAAACAACCTTTTTAAAAGGATGAAACCAGCCTGGAGAAAATAGAGTCTATAGATGGGACACTTCATCAAAGTCCAAATGTTTTTTTTTTCCATCTATCCAACCAAAAATGAATTTACATGCAGCTTCAATGCATGAACTGCTGTGCATTTTTTTTCATAAATACACTTCATAGTCTCTTGCTCCTTGGGGTATGGTAGGCGTTAGGAAAGCCTATATTTAACCTATGAGACAATCCAGCTATGGTTGCCCCAAAATAATGCTAAAAAATGATAAAATGCTGCTTAAGCAAATCTCATACCATAAAATGATTTACTCTCATATCTTACATTGTGCGATAGCATGCTTATAGCCTAGTGAGCAAACCAAAAGAAAATCAATATTATGTTCTTGAAATGTACATGCTGTATTTTTTAACAAGTCATGGGGTCAATTCACTAAGAGTTAAATAACGGCTAATAAAATGTGGTAAAATACCGCATGCAGTAACAATTGTGCCAGTGTTCAATTCACTAAGAATTTTGAGTTAACCACTTCAGCCCCGGAAGGATTTGCCCCCTTCCAGACCAGAGCACTTTTTTGCAATTCGGCACTGCTTTGCTTTAACTGACAATTGCGCGGTCGTGCAAACAGAGCTTTCTTTTGGTGGTATTTAATCACCTCTGCAGTTTTCATTTTTTTGCGCTGTAAACAAAAAAAGAGCAACGATTTTGAAAAAAAAAACTATATATTTTACTTTTTGCTATATAATACATGTCCAAAAAAAAATAAAAAATAAATCAAAAACAAAATTATTCATCAGTTTAGGCCAAAATGTATTCTGCTACATAATTTTGGTAAATAAAATCGCAATAAGCGTTTAGTGATTGGTTTGTGCAATACAGCAATCAGAGATAAAAATAACCACTGATTACTACTGTATAAATGTCACTGGCAGGGAAGAGGTTAACACTAGGGGGCAATCAAGGGGTTAAATGTGTTCCCTCTCTGTGTTCTAGCTGTGTGGGGGCTGGGCTGGCAGGGGCATGACAGATCTCACTGATTCTGATGACAGGGATCAATAGATTACTGTCATGCCGCCTGTCAGAATGGGGAACCGCAGTGTTTACATCGGTGGTACCCTGCTCTTCCCCTGTAGTAGGTGATCTGGGGTCGCCGGCAGACATCGAGTCCACCCGACCCGCAGCCACACTCAGGGGCTGCGGCTGCGTGAATCACCAATTATATACGGCAATTCGCGTTATGCAGCCACATTGCAGCAGTAAATCAATGCGAGGCGGTCCGGAAGCGGTTAAATACCAAAATGCGGTATTTCTTAGATTTAGCAATAATTTACCGCATTGAGCTGGTTGCAAAGGAGCGGGCCGGGAAGCCGGCTGTCAAGTCCTTAACAACCGATGATTTGCAAAAAAAAGCCGACAAATAAAAATGTTGGAAAAAAAAAACCTGTGTGCAGTCGCCCCCCCCAATCCATATCAGACCCTTATCCGAGCACGCAGCTCAGCAGGTCAGGAAAGGAGGGGGACGAGCGAGTGCACCCCCCTTCTGAACCATGCCGGGCCACATGCCCTCAACATGGGGGGGGGGGGGTGGGTGCTTTGGGGCAGAGGAAGGGGGCCCCCAGTTCCCACCCCCCTCCATGAAAATGAGTATCGGGTACATCGTACCCCTACCCATTCACCAAAAAGTTATAAAAACAAAAGAAAAGTTTTTGACAAATCCTTTAAAAAATACAAAATAGTGTCCCCTGATGTAAATCCACCATCAATCACAGACTGGTGCATGCTGAGTTGGTGACATCACAAGGGGCAGGACAACCAGGTGATGTAGCAAAGTGGCCCTGCCCCTTACCTATATAAGAAATGGCAGACGGCGAAGCCTGCAGTAGGCAGCCAGCCTTCAGCCATGGTGGGAGCATCTTAGTTTTTTTGTCTTTTTTGGTTCCGGCAGGTGGTGTGATTGACAGTGGATTTACATCCGGGACACTGTTTTTTTATTTTTTAACCGCTTGCCGACCGGCTCACGTATATTTACTGCTGCAGAGTGGCAGCGTCCTGCGAATCGCCGTCTATAAACGGCGACTCGCTTGTTGCATGCCCGCCGCACTCTGTAGGAGAGTGGCCGTGGCTCGGGTGAACTCAATCGCCGTCGGCGAGCCGTAATTGCCTGGCAGAGAGGAAGAACGGAGAACCGCCGATGTAAACACGGTGGTTTCCTGCTCTGTCAGTAGGCATTTAAAAGATCTAACTGATCCCTGTCACTGGGATCAGTTAGATCTCTTATGCCCCTGGTAGCCCAGCCCCCTCACAGTTAGAACACGCCTAGGGAGCATAGTTAACCCCTAGACCTCCCCCTGCAGGTTAACCCCTTCACTGCCAATGACATTTATACAGTAATCAGTGGACATTTAAATTTCTGATCGCTGTATAAATGTCATTGGTCCCAAAAAAAGTGTCAAAAATGTCCAACATGTCCGACCCAATATCGCAGTCCAGATAAAAATCGCAGATCACCGCCATTACTAGTAAAAAAAAAAAAATTGTAAAAACGCCATAAATTAATTCTCATGGCTTGTAAACGCGGCAACTTTTGCGCAAACCAATCAATAAACACTGATTTTTTTTTACTAAAAATATGAGGAAGAATATAAATCGAAAACCGATGAATAAATTCGTTTTTTTATATATTTTTTTTGGATTTGTATTTTAGCAAAAAGTAAGAAATATTTTTTTTTGCAAAATTGTCGCTCTTTTTTTTGTTTATAGCGGTGATCAGAAATGACGCAGAGGGGATCAAATACCACCAAAAGAAAGCTCTATTTGTGGGGAAAAAAGGACGAAAATTTAGTTTGGGTACAACGTCGTATGACTATGCAATTCTCAGTTAAAGCGATGCAGTGCCGAATCACAAAAAGTGCAATGGTCCTAACATGGGAAATCCTTCCAGGGCTGAAGTGGTTAATAAAGGATTTGTCAAAAACTTGCCTCTTGTTTTTATTCCTGGTTCACACTTTTTGGTGAATGGGTAAGGGTACGACGTACCCGATACTCATTCACATGGGGGGTGGGATCTGGGGGCCCCCTTCTTAAAGGGGGCTTCCAGATTCCGATTAGTGACTGCTCGCAGACCCCCACAAGCACTGGCCATGTTTGGTTTTTGACAGGTACCTGTCCCTATTTCTGCTGTGGCGCGATCACTCGCAAGTTTGGCCCCCCTCCTCCTTCCCCCACCGCCGGGCCATTCAGAAAGCAAAGCGTGCTTCGCGCATGCACAGTAGAGAGCCGGCTGTGAAGCCGCAAGGTTCTCTTAATACGAATGGCGGCGGCAGGATCAGAGAGCTGATGGAAACATCGGTTGGGGTGGCAGCATCCCTGGATTCCAGGACAGGTAAGTGTCCTAATACTAAAAGTCAGCAGCTACAGTATGAGTATTTATTTTTTGCTGGGGGGTGGAACTCCTCTTTAAGAACTTTTTATGCAATATTTATTTCAGGTACTTATATAGCGCTGTCAATTTACGTATACATTGTACATTCACATCAGTCCCTACCCTCAAGGAGCTTACAATCTAAGGTCCCCAACTCACATTCATACACATACTAGGGCCAATTTAGACAGGATCTAATTTATCTACCAGCCAGTCTTTGGAGTGTGGGAGGAAACCGGAGTATCCGGAGGAAACCCACGCAGGCACAGGGAGAACATGCAAACTCCAGGCAGGTAGTGTCATGGTTGGGATTCGAATCAGCGAACCTTTTGCTGCCAGGCGAAAGTGCTATTGTGAATTGAGCCCTTAGATCATCCATTCTCAACCTTTTCAACACAGAGGAACCCTTGAAATGACTTTTCGGTCTCAGGGAACCAATGCTAAAAATTACTATATTTATATCTCATGATACATTAGTGTGATGGTCACTGGAAGGAATGTTCCTTAAACCTGTAGTCAATGGGAAGAATTAGCCTCTTACAGATAGCTAAAAGGATCAATGGTGTCAGTGGGAATTTATCTGAGAGGTAAAAATAGCTCCCTGCTCAAGCAACCCCTTGCAACCTCTGGAGAAACCCTAAGGTTCCATGGAACCCTGGATGAGAAACCCTGCCTTAGACTTTTTCAGTTTGTATTGCTCTTTATGAATCTATATGGTGTCAGACCTGTATTGATTTACAGTAGTGACTGCACAGTTTTAAAACCCATCCAGGGGTCACATTCAGAGTATGCACCAGTCCAACAATTCATTTTCACCACTATTACCTTCTTATTTTTTGAAGAGTAAGTTTGAATTTGGGTATTTGTAGTAATGTTGCTTAATTCTGATATTTCTGAGTCTAACATTATTTTCAGATTTTCCGTGGTGTCCTGAAGTTACAGAACTTTCCAATCCAGTTCTGTTATTAGGTGGGTCGGTGACGGTGCAGTGTGAGATCTCAAATTACTTCCCCAGTAATCTGACTGTGACGTGGTTTGTGAAGGAGAGAGGAAGTCAGGAATATGTCCTGGTGGAAATGCAGAGCGGCTACAAGATAACGACTTCATCGCTACAATACTCTGATTCTGGATACTCTTGTACCACCTCTGTAGAGTTCATCCCATCTCTCTCCTCTCACCACGGGGTCATGTTCATGTGTAAAGTGAAACATCCCAGCCTGGAACATCCAATAGAGAGGATCAGGGGACCGATGTTCATAACATGTAAGTCTGTGTTTTATTCAAGTCTGAACTCCAGTCAGATATAAACAACATAGGGTTTGGTTCGCACTGCTGTGACCCCAAAACGACTTCAGTGCAACTTTCATGCTACTTTGATGATTTGCAACTTTGGCCAATAATAACAATACAGAGTGTGACACAAATCAGTGAACTTACATTTTTTGGACCAGTCTGTGGCCGCAAAACTCTCCCTATCCTCAGTAGGGGGGGTCAAAAAGGAAGGGTGGGGCCAGGCAGCCCCCATCCTAAAACTTCACCAGCCGCCACTGGATTAGAACAATTATCAGGTTTTTATTACAGTCTGTGTCCCTGTAAGGAAGATTCACCCTCTTTGTCCTGTTTACCATTATCACTGAGAGCAAAAGTGAAGTAAAATCCAAAATTCTGGGTTGTCTCCAGGACAGTAATATAGTGGAAATCTTCCAATGAGGACACTGGGGACAATAGGAACATTAGTTCTGCTGAGTCATGCTAACAAACCCTAGTATTTTATATAAGAAAAAATCACATAAGAAAAAAGTCCAACGATGTTTGAATAATTGATTGGATAACCACGGTATCCACCACCAAAATTAGTAGAAATCCTCTTGTGATATCACCACCAGGAGCAAGAATGTCTGCTTACCAGCTGTTGTTGACCCCCGATTACAGGAGGTCAAACTTGCTTTGGTTTAATACCCAGCCCGGGCCATGTCTGCTGAAGTTTTGGTTTTCAAAATTAAAATGACAAAATATTTTCTTTGCACTAGCTAGCTAACATGTGAAAGTCTTAGGGCCGGTTCAGACTGCAGCGATGCGGTAACCCTGCGAATCCACTGCGGGTACCCGCATCGCTGGCAGTTCACACTGCTATATGCGAACTGTGGGGAGTGTCAATAGAAAGCTAATGATACCTCAAAATCTGTTCAAATATCGCACTGTGAACTGCAAACTCGCACAGGGATCGGATCGTATGGTGTGGACCCTGCGGAAAAAAGAGTCCTGGGTGAGTTTGCTCCAATTGCGATGCAAATTCAGCCATACTATCTCTATGGCTGAATTTGCATCGCACAGAGATTGCATATGATTCACACTGCATTGCGGTGCAAATTATATGCGATCACATCAGTGTGAACCAGCCCTTAGACCAGAAGCTGGTTAAATGATTTGACTGATGATATCCCGGCCTAGCTTGATTAATTGATTGATAAATTTACGGACAGCCAGTAAAAACGGTAGTTTTTTGGGTGTCCGTAAAAGTCCGTAGCAGCCGAAAAGTGCCAGTAAAAACGGTAGCCATCGGCTCCGGTCAGAGCTGTGCAGGTGCAATTATGGAAATTCCTGAGCGGCGAGTGAGAAGAACTGATCCTGACCCTGAGACGAGTTGGACGACCACTCCCTCCTGCTAGCTAACGCCTCTGCCCAGCCCATCCGCCCTCAAATGAGGTTACTGCATTTTCCCGCCACACCACCGCCAGCCAGCACCTGACCGGAACAGACACTCTGGATGGATGGATCCTCCTGATTCCTGCCTGCCTCCCTGCTCTGGCTGACCCTGCAGCCCTCCTGGTGACAGTGGTGAGTGCAGTAGCTTCCTCTTCAAGCCAGCCAAAAAGTTGGGACAGTGAGTGTGTGACTATTTGACACCCACACTGTCTCTGCTCACTCTGACAGACAGGCTGCAGGAGTCTCTCTCTCTTAGTGTGAATGTGCGCTGTATGAGTGCAGTGTGCACTGGATAAGTGGCAGGAGGTAATGGAAGGATGGTGTAATGGAAACAGGAGGTGATGGGAATGGTGTGATGGAGATGGAGGGATGGTGACAGGAAGTGATGGGGGGGATTGTGTGATGGAGCCAAGAGGTGATGGAGGAATGGAGACAGGGGGATGGAGTGATGGAGATGAGGGGTGATGGAGACTGGAGGGATAAAAACAGGAGGTGATGGAGACAGGAAATCTCTAGAAGTGGGGACATAAATTCTGGTGATCCTGGTGGCTACCAGGGATTCCACCTCACTTTCTGTGGTGATTATGAAACAGAAATTAAGGGGAAATCTCTACAATTTGACATAGGTGACAAAACTGATGGACTAAATAATCTGCCCTTATTATATTGAAAATAACAGAAATATGTTTTTTTACCTTGATATCTACCTTAAATCACATTGCTATTTGCACAGTGTGCTTGCTTGTAGCCTAAATACTGAAATTTGAACTGAAAACTGTAATTTTGTAACTTTTGTAAAATGGCAGTAAAAACTTGGCTGTGCCAGTAAATTTTGGGTGTCGTGTCAGTAAATTTCAATCTGGTAGGTTGGCAACACTGGTCCATTTCCAGAAAGTTAAGGAATGTATGAATAGGGTGCCAGTTAATAAGAAACAATCCAGTATTCTAAAGAACTCACAAATTAAATTCCTAAAAATATGAAAATTGTGGCTTCGATAAGATTCTCCATTTTTGAAAACTTCTAGCTGAGATATTTATAGTCCTTCACCTGTCCTTTAGGCACCAGTTCATGTGGGATATGTTCCTATGTATCCCTTCCCCACTAGCCATCCCCCTGTGTTGTCCCTGTTCTCTGACGTCTATTTCTACCCTCTTATAACTTGCCTTGACACCCCCCGGCACCCTCCCATTTGAATGAATGTTCAAAATACAAACATTTCTTAATTAAATTCACAAGTCCAAATAACCACTTCAACAAATGTCCAGATTCTTTACTTCAGGTGTACCACCCTCAAACGTGCCCATGTAGTCACCACCACATCCACTCATGCAGCTATACACTCACCTTCCAAGATGGGCCTTCAAATTATAAAATATCTGCAGTGCAGAGTCCTCCATAAAGCCGGGACAAGTTCTATTGGAAGATTCAGCCCTATTCCACCATATGCTCAACCAAGTTAAATCCCAGACAATGGCACAAAATAAGAATAAAATATTTATTTAACCACTTCAACCCTGGAAGGATTTCCCAAGTTAGGACCAGAGCACTTTTTTCAATTTGGCACTGTGCTGCTTTAACTGGTAATTGTGTGGTCATGCAATGTTGTACCCAAACAAAATTTGTGTCCTTTTTTCCCAGAAATAGAGCTTTCTATTGGTGGTATTTGTTCACCTTGCGCTTTTTATTTTTTGCGATATAAATGAAAAAAGAACAAAAATTTTGAAAAAAAATATTTTCTACTTTTTTATTAGAAAAATACAATAAACTACATTTTTGTCATAAATTTCTGCCAGAATGCATTCAGCCACATGTCTCTGGTAAAAAAAAGTCAAATAGCATATATTTATTAGTTTGTGCAAAAGTTATAGCGTCTATCTTATTTCCTGAGGTGGTATAATGGAAGGGCAGTACAACCCCCCCCCCCCCAAATGACCCCATTTTGAAAAGTAGACACCCTAAGGAATTTGCTGAGAGGCATGTTGAGTCCATGGAATATTTTATTTTTTTGTCACAAGTGATCGAAAAATGACAAAAAAAATACACAAAGTTGTCACTGAAATTATATATTGCTCACCCATGCCATGGGTATGTGTGGAATTACACCCCAAAATACATTCTGCTGCTTCTCCTGAGTACGGGGATACCCCATGTGTGAGACTTTTTGGGAGCCTATCCGCGTACGGGACCCCGAAAACCAATCACCGTTTTCAGGATTTCTAAGGGCAAAAATGTATGCCTTCACCACACATTACCTATCTCAGTTGCGGAGGCCATGAAATGCCCAGATAACAACCAC
>BLSH010313852.1:73751-84937 GCA_018402905.1 Glandirana rugosa | reverse complement strand
CCCCCCCCCCCCCCCAAATGACCCCATTTTGGAAAGTAGACACCCCAAGCTATTTGCTGAGAGGCATGTTGAGTCCATTGAATATTTTTTTTTTTTTTCAAATATAATTTTTATTATTAACGCTCTAGAGGGGCAATCAGAAACACATTACAGACAAGGGACATTTATCTCAGAAAACATACAGTTGGCAGATAGCATCTACATACATATTAGATACCGTGCATAGCCCTGTTAGTCTTAGTCTGCTGCTGAATAATAATACTTCCTATATATATCACCGTTACACCGGTCACCCGATCCAGGGCTTCTATTTTCCAAAAAGTACCTCTTATAGCTAAAGGAGGCAGTGAGGAAGAGAAAGGGGTCTAATATGATGTATTAGAGAATAGAAAGAAAGGAAGGTGAAGGAAAAGATGGAGCAGTGGGAAACAAGGGTAGGAAAAGGAAGATTGGGTTAGGAAAGATGGGGGGGAGGGTGGGGGGGAGGTTCCGCGAGGCGGCTTCCGTGGGCATCCTGAGGGGCGCATTCACCAGTACTCCAGAGTAACCCGGTAGCTAGGGGGCACATCAGTAAGCAGGGATTTCCCTTCATCTGACAACACAAATGCGTTCCAGTACCCCCATGTCTTATCATATCGTTCCCATTGGTGTTGGGACGTATGGATTAGATCTTCCATTTTATTTATATGTTCTACCTTACGGAACCATCCGGAGATAGGAGGGTTTGTTTTTTTCCAGTTAAGAGCGATACCCGCTTTGGCTGCATTTAGTAGGTGTCATAAAATAGATTTACTATAAATTCTAGGAGATATCGAAGAGACATGTAGGAGGAAAAACGCTGGGTCTTTGGGAATCTGGTGTTCCGTCATTTTCTGCGCAATGGTATGGACCGTCGTCCAGTATGACTGGAGTCGAGGGCAGGTTCAGAAAATGTGGAGCAAAGTGCCTCTTTCCTCCTGGCATCTCCAGCATCTGTCTGTGGCGTTTGGGTAGCATGCTTGTAATCTAGTGGGAGTGTAGTACCATCTAGTGAGGATTTTGAAATTCGCTTCTTGGATCTTCGTCGATAGGGAGGATTTCAACGTGAACCAAATTATATTTTGTGTTTGCATTGTAGTGAAGGAACGATCCAGATCCCTTTCCCATTTGGCCAGGCATGAAAGATGTGGCTGTTCTAATGGGGTATTTAGCAGAGCATAAGATTTGGATAGGACCTGGGGTAAGTCATCAGTGCCCACGTAGTATTCCTCAAAGGTCGACAGGGGTCGATTGAATTTACTAGGGGCCGATAGGGAACGCAGGAAATGATGTAGGCGTAAGGCAGGCCAGAATGTAAGCTGGAATAAGCATTCTCTTGCCATTAAGGAATTAAGTGATACCCATTGATCCCCTAACATAAAGTCTATTGCCTTATCTCTGCCAGTTTCCCTGAGATGGCCATAATCCCGGGACTCCAACCCCATAGGAAAGTGTGGGTTTCCCAGAATAGGGTATAGAGGGGAGTCGGAGGTCGTAAAAGAAGCCCGCCCCAATTCCTTAGATCCAAGTCGTAAAGTGGTGCCTATAGTGGGGTGTGTCTGTAGGTCCGCCTGTAGTGCCTCAAAATACCAGAGGGCGTTCTGCAGTGGTATGTGTGCCTGTTTTTGTTCTAATTGCACCCATAGTTTTCGGTCCCTGTGGCGTTTCCAGTCGATCAGTCTGCCTATGTGTGCTGCCAGGTAAAATGTTTGAGGTTCGGTACTGCTAGTCCCCCGTGCGTCTTTGGTAGAGTCATTTGGGATTGCGAAATACGCGGTTTCTTGGAGGCCCAGATGAATCGGAGAAACATTGACTGCATCTGTCTAAGGTAAGTTGGCGGTAGCTTAATTGGAAGAGCCTGAAATAGGAATAAGAACTTTGTTAATATTACCATTTTCAGGAGATTGCATCTCCCGAACCATGAATGGAGTCCCTTCTGCCATTGTTCAAGCAGTATGCGGGATTTAGTTGCTAACGGAGGGAAGTTCAACTCAAACGTTCGGGATGGGATTGCCGGGATATAGGTACCCAGGTATTTTAATGCTGTGGTAGACCATTTGAAGTGGAAATTATGTTGTAGGGTGTACAAAATATTAGTCGGTAAGGCAACCCCCATCGCCTCCGAATTGTCAAAGTTGATTTTTAGATTCGCCAATTGTCCATATGTAGTAAATTCTCGCATGAGATTCGGGAGGGACGTGATGGGGTTTGTCAGTGTAAACAAAAGGTCATCCGCATAAGCCGAGATCTTACAGTGACTGTCCCCTATGTTAAGGCCTTGGATGTCGGGGTTACGCCTAATTCTACACAGGAATGGTTCCAACGAGAGAGCAAAGAGAAGGGGGGACAGCGGGCATCCTAAACGCGTTCCGTTTACTATAGGGAATGGTTCCGATAGTATTCCGTTAGCTTTGACTTGAGCTGTAGGACTTGAGTAAATGCCCGCTATCCACCCCAACATCGTCTCCCCCAAGCCGATGTGGCGGAGTACTGAGAGCATGAACCTCCAGTTCACCCGGTCAAACGCCTTCTCAGCGTCCGTGCTGAGGAAGACGCAGGGTGTTTTGGTCTTTGAGGCTATGTGTACCAGGTTGAGAACTTTGGTCGTATTATCTCTTGCCTCTCTCGTCGGAATGAAGCCCACCTGGTCTAAGTGTATCAAGGAGTGCAGATGTTGTACCAGTCTGAGTGCCACTATTTTCGTAAAGAGTTTGAGGTCGATGTTTAAGAGTGAGATAGGTCTGTAGCTACCGCAACGTGTGGGGTCCTTGCCCTCTTTAGGGATCACCGTTATGTGGGCTTTCAACGATTCCTGGCGGAGGGGGTTATCTTCTTTTATTGTATTAAACATTTTAAGCATGTAGGGGCCTAGAGTAGGCAAGAGGGTCTGATAGTACGGTAGGGTGAAACCGTCGGGTCCTGGAGCTTTTAATTTTTTGGTAGCTGCTACTGCTCCCTGCAGCTCCTCCAAGGAAATAGGTCGTTCCAATTCGTTCGTTCCTAACCGGGCATCCTCAGGCAATGAGGGGAGAAGGGAATCTGTAATGTAGTCATCAATGTCTGTCTGGGAAGGGACGCAATTCGGTAAATTGTATAGTTTGGAGTAAAAGTCTCTGAATGTTTGTGAAATCTGTTTCGGTAGTATGTTCTTAGATCCAGTTGAATCAATGATGCAGGGGATATAGGAGGAAGATTTGCGTTCCCGAACGAGGTTAGCTAGGGTTTTTCCACATTTGTCCCCCCATTCGTATCCTATCTTTTGGCAGGACTGTAAGGCCGCTTTGGCCTTATAGTGCAATAGATCTGAGATTTGTTTGCGAAGCAGCATGATCTCTGTATCTAGTGTAGGGGTTGAAGCGTGTTTGTGTTTTGCTTCCAATTGATGTAATTTGCCTAATAACGAGGCTGATTGTTTGTTCCGTTCTTTCTTAATGCGGGACCCGTGCTTGATGAGAACCCCTCTAATAACCGCATTGTGGGCCTCCCATAAGAGTCTCGGGTCGCAGCCTTCATAAGCATTGGTACTAAAATAGTGGCTCAGTTGCATCTGTACCTCCTTCAGCACTTCGGGCGTCTGGAGAAGGCTATCATTAAGCCGCCAAAAACGGGTTCTAGAGTAGGAGGCGTCCGCTAGAGCATATGTCATGGTGATCGCTGCGTGGTCCGACCACGTGATCTGGTCTATAGTCGTATTTTGAACCGCATGTAACTGGCCATGAGGGATCAGAAAATAATCTATTCTGGAATACATTTTGTGGGGGGGGGGATAGAATGTGTAATCTCTTTCGCCCGCATGTTGTAGTCTCCACACGTCTACTAATTGTGACCTGTGGAGAGCTCTTGCAACGTTTTTTTGAATCCTTGGGTCCACTGATGACTTACCGGTGGACGTGTCTGCTGAGGGGATCAGGGGGATATTAAAATCACTTCCCAGAAGTAATTGGCCTTCTTGGAAGTCCATAAGAACCCGTAGTGTAGACGTGAGAAATGTATCTTGGCAACCAGCTGACAATGTACCATACAAATATGTCCAATAGGAATGCTACTGCATTTAGCATCCAATGTACTCCTTATTGAAATGTCTTTTGAAACTTTTATCTGCCAATACCATGTGCCTTAATGCTACTGTACCGGTTGTTTCACATGTTAATATCTGCCACGCGGCTTAGTCGGACACAGACATTAGAGACTGGTCCCAGCACTGCCCGTGTCTTTTGGTTGCTTCTTCGCCTGTATAATAATGTCTACACCTGTTTGTATGTACTTGTCTACTCTCATGAATAAAAACCTTTGAACAAGAGAAATGTATCTTGAAGCGAATTTGGTGTATAGATAGTAGCTAAAGTCACCTTATCCTCCCCTAGTTTCCCTTGTAGGAAAAGAAAGCGTCCCTGTGGGTCCCTACATATGTTTTCGCAGGACCATGGTAGTTTCCTTGAGATCAGAATGGAGACCCCCTTGGATTTCGCCTCAGGGTTGGTAGCATGGTATACCTGTGGGTAAAACCGATTAGTGAGGATAGGAAGTTTATCGTGTTTGAAATGGGTTTCCTGAATAAACGCCACATCTATTTTAGACCGTCTAAGATCTGTCAGGAGAATACGTCGTTTCTCGGGGGTGTTTAGGCCCCTGTTAGGAAAGAAAAGATTTGCCTGGTGAAGTCAGGCCATGTTCTGGACTTTTTTGCCGAGTTTTGCCGTTCACCAAATAGCCCTATTTAAGCTCCCTGCACCTGTCAGCAGGTGCTGTCCATTCTACAGCGTCTGAGTACCTGTGAGCTTCAGCTCTCCTACCTGAAACCTGCTTCCTGTGTTGTTCCTGTGTACCGACCCGGCTTGCTCTGACCTGCTACCTATCTGCTTGCACCAACCCCGGCTATCCACAACCATCCGCTTGTCCGACCCTTCTGTACCTTGCTGCCAGCCTGTGAACGAACTCTGCTTGGACTTTGACTATTCTTCTGCCTGCCCCTTCTGTGCCTCTCTGATCCGCCAGTTGCCGACCCAGCCTGCACGACCACTCTTCTGTCTGCACGACCTTCTGGAGCCTAACATCACCACCAGTGACCATCCAGCCCTCGTGCCATCCCGCACTCTGGGACTTCCTGTCTACACTACCAGGGGTCCCAGAATCGGGTGTGTAAGAGTGGTTGTTCCCTGCTAAGACAGACTCCACCACCAGGATCGTGACAGCCCCTCGCGTTTAGGGACATCACTTTGATGCTGTCCATTACCGCCCCGCATTACCTGGGAGGAGAGGGGGATAGAAGGGGGGATGGAAACTAGAAAAGAAAGGGGAAGTGGGAAGAACCAAGTAAGCAGCAGATAGAGGAGAAGAAGTGGTGGTAGAAATCTACCGGAATGAGGAGATATTGTCCGGAAAGCTGGGAAAACCAGGCCTGGGCAATATGCCTCTTCTAAAGGCAAGACTTAACCAAAAAAAAACTTGCTTTAGCGCCCGTATGTGCCAAAAGATGGCCAATACGGCGCCAGTCTAAATGGGTTGGTGGGCGGATTAGGCACGTACAGGGACGAGCCCAGCCCTCCCCGCAACCCCGACAAGAACGTTATTTCTAACATGTATAATAAAACCATCAATAATAACAAAGTAACACACTGTTAAAACTAGCTTGGGTCCCTCACCCACACATACCATAACCCCCCTTTGAGGGGGCGTGCCTCCAATCAAACTATGGAGGCCTGCTTCGCCCCCGGGCAAAGGGCACAACCCTTTCTCAGAGCACAGCCGACCGCTCATCACATCAGGAACCTGATGTGATAGTGGCACCTTCCCCTAGATTTTGATTGTGCACTCAAGCATGCCCACCCGAACAAAGCAAAAACATTTGTTTCAACCTGTGACATGATCACAAAAAGGATTATAATAAGACATTTTTCAAGGACATTTTTCAACTTACATACACTTTCTACCTGGTTATTAGGACCTTGACAAGAGACATGGATTTAATCCTAGTACACAACAGCCAAACACAGTTAAGCATGAAGCCATTACCATGTTTAGGAATCTAGCACTGGTCTTGTAGTTGTGCGCCTGGGAAGGATTGTTCCACTTGTTCTACTGGATCAAACCCCTAGTGTTCTGGTGTTTCTGTGTTCCGGCGTGTGAGGTATCCAGGTGTTAGGTCTGTCTCTAAGTCCCAGCCTCTGATGGTCTCGTAAAAAAAGAGTGTGGGCACATTTGTCCTTAGAGTTTCAATCACCTCTATCCAGCCTGATGACCAAATGTCATTTCACAAGCATGGCTATTAGTGGTCAGCTTCATCAAGGTACTGTTGCATATACTCAGTGAATATCCTAATGCTCTGTGAATACCGGGGGGTCCCCCTCCGTGTGTTTCCGACTAGATATTACACCGTGAGGTGTCAAGTGGTATATTCATTTGCTCGTGTCACAAGGTAACCTAAAAACAATGGGCATACCTGAGTCTGTATAGCTGAGGGACAAAGTGGGAAAGCTGTCTCATACCTGTGTATCGCATCAGTCCTCTCTGAGTTGTTCAAGCGACGGTCTCCTGGTGCACCTGCGAGATCTCTGAGGTCTGGGTGGTGCGTCGCTACCAGGCGCCGGTCCCTGTCTGCCCGATAAGTGTGGGAGGAAGGCCAGCCAGTTTGGGACCTAGATCGGTGTTGTATTCATGAAAGCAAAGAGGTCTGGTAGGTCATCTGGGGTGTGGAGGGTGAAGGAGTCTCGGCCGTTATGAAAATTCACCGCCAGGGGATATCTCCATCGATATGTGATATTCAAATCCCTAGCCAGCTCCAGCACCGGACGGAGAAGTGCTCTGCGTTGCAGGGTTGCTTTGGAGAGGTCCGGGAGGATCTTGATCGTGGCACCGTCGAAATCCTGTTCTCCTGCTTCCCACGCTCTGCGAAGGATGGTTTCCTTATGGGTGTATCGGTGGACCCTGGATATGACGTCCCTCGGCCTAGCTGGATCGGTAGGCCGCGGCGCCAGGGCTCTGTGGATTCGGTCGAATTCCAGACCCGGAGGAAGGGGGTCCTCATGCAGCCGGCAAAAGATCTCTGTGGCTGTAGGAGTCCATTGAATATTTTATATATTGCCACAAGTTTTGGAGAAATTACAATTTTTTTTTTTTTTTGGTTTTCACAAAGTTGTCACCAAATATGTTGCTTGGACATGCCATGGGTATATGTGAAATTACAACCCAAAATACATTCTGCTGCTTCTCCTGAATACAGGGATACCACATATGTGAGACTTTCTGGCAGTCTAGCCGCGTACAGGACCCCAAAAAACAATCACTGCCTTCATGCTTTCTAAGGGCATAAAATGGTGACTTTACTCCTCACTCCCTATCACAGTTTCGGAAGCCATGGAATGCCCAGATAGCACAAACCCCCCCCCCCAAATGACCCCATTTTGGAAAGTATGCACTCCAAGCTATGTGCTGAGAGGCACAGTGAGTATTTTGCAGGTCTCACTTTTTGTCACAAAGTTTTGAAATTTGAAAAAAAATACATTTTCTGTTTATTTCTTCATTTTCCAAAACAAATGAGAGCTGCAAAATATGCACCATCCCTCTTAGCAAATACCTTGGGATGTCTACTTTCCAAAATGGGGTCATTTGGGGGGCTTTTGTGCCACCTTGACATTTCGGGCCTCCAAAACCGTGATAGGTACTGAGGAGTAAAATCACCATTTTATGCCCTTAGAAAGCCTGAAGGTGGTGATTGGTTTTCGGGGTCCCGTACGCCGATAGGCTCCCAAAAAGTCTCACATGGGGTATCCCCGTACTCAGGAGAAGCAGCAGAATGTATTTTGGGGTGTAATTTCACATATACCTATGGCATGTTTGAGCAATATATGATTTAGTGACAACTTTGTTTAAAAAAAAAAATGTAATTTCCCCGTAACTTGTGGCAAAATATAAAATATTCCATGGACTCAACATGCCTCTCAGCAAATAGCTTAGGGTGTCTACTTTCCAAAATGGGGTCATTTGGGGGGAGGGAGGGTTTGCTATCTGGGCATTTCATGGCCTCGGCAACTGTGATTGGTAGTGTGGGGTGAAGGCATACATTTTCGTCCTTAGAAATCCTGAAGGCGGTAATTTAGATTTTGGGGTCCTGTACGCGGATAGATTCACAAAAAGTCTCACACATGGGGTATCCCCGTACTCAGGAGAAGCAGCAGAATGTATTTCGGGGTGTAACTCTATATATACCCATGGGATTTGTAAGCAATATATAATTTCAGTGACAACTTTGTGTATTTTTTTCTTGTCATTTTTCAATCACTTGCGACAAAAAAATAAAATATTCCATGGACTCAACATGGCTCTCAACAAATAGCTTGGGGTGTAACTATAAACTAGAAATAATCATCAGAAATATAAACCGATTATATAGAGGTGTGAGAGGGGTGAAAAGCAACAGGGGGGGTGGGGTGGGGGGGGGGTGGGGAAGGGCCTGCAGAGGGAGAGGGTGGAGTCTAGTTCAGGTTTAAGAAGCCCGTATTTTGCGGTCATATGAGAAAGTGACAGCGGTAAGGTTTGTTGATTGAGTGGGCCAAGTATAGTCTGCAAAAGCTTTCCAACGTTTACAGAAGAGTCGGGAGGCAGATGGGAGGTTAAAATCTGTCGTTGCCTTTTCCTTTTGGAGTTGGGTTATCAGCTCTTGGGATACTTGAGATACTGATGGGCCAGAGGTGGTCATCCAGTGTTTTAGATTTGTTCTCCTCGCTGCAAAGAGGCATATTAGGGTCCATTCTTTATGGGGGGTGGTTGAGGCAGAGGACCAGGATAGAAGTTGTTTGTCCCAGTAGCCGAAAATTAGGAGTAGGGGGTCCTTTGGAATTTGCATCAGGGTAACATTATAGATAAATTCAATGATTTTGTCCCAGAAGGTGGAGATGAAGGAGCATGACCAGAATCGGTGGGTCAAGGAAGGTCTGGGTTGAGAGCAATGGGGGCAATTCATAGAAGCAGCATTGTGACTGTCCCAAAGGAATGGGATGTAGGCTCGATGAATGATTTTCAATTGAGTCTCCCTCCATTGTTCGCATGGAATCAGTTTTAAAGTTTTATGATATCCCTGTAGGATTTTGTCCATGAGGTCAGCGTCTTGGAAGTCCTTTCCCCAGTGTTTGGCTGATGTTGAGGTAAAAGGAGGGGAGGTCTTAGCCAGCAGTGGTTTGTATATGTCCGAGATGGTATAGGAGTTTGTATCCAGAAGATCATCAATGAATGAATGCTGAAATCTCTTGGAGCCGTCTTTGCAAAGATCCTTTAGATGTTGGGCGCATTGCCAGTAGTGGAAATTGTGGTTTTGTGGTAGGGAGAAATCCTTGGCTAGGGTAGATATGGGTTTCAGGTGGCCTGTGTTTAAGTCACAAAGAGAAGCGAAGGTGGAAAGGCCTCTTTCCTGCCAGATGGAGAATGCTTGGTGCAGGGTGCCTGGTGGGAAGTTCGGGTTCCCTTGGATCGGGAGGCGTTTGGATATCAGTGCTGGGAGGTTCAATAATTTGTGTACTTCCCTCCATGCTATAGCTGTGTCTCGCAATAGCGGGTTATGCTGAAGGTTGAAGGGTAGCTGTTTCCAGGGAGCGTGGAGCATAGCCCTCAGGTTAAAGGGATAAGTCATTTCTTGCTCTAAGACCAGATTTGCATATCTTTTGACCAATCTAGCCCTATTCTTAGTAAACATGCAAGATTATACAGTCTGATGTTGGGAAGACTGATGCCACCGCCAGTCCTGGGGAGATGCAGTTTGGATAATGCTATGCGTGGTCTTTTTCGCTGCCAGATGAATTTAGAGATTATTTTGTTTAGAGTTTGGGTATCTTTGTGCTTGAGCAGCAAGGGGATTGTTTGCAAGGGATATAACAGGCGAGCAAAGCTGACCATTTTGAATAGGTGGCATCTCCCCAAAAAGGACAGAGGCAGGTCCATCCAGTTCTCCAGCTCATGAGTGATTTTAGAGAGTAGAGGAGGAAAGTTCAGAGAGTAGAGGGTAGAGGGGGTGGTCTCGATTTTTATGCCTAAGTAGGTGATGTGGGTTTTGGCTAGGGGGAATAAGGAATGTGAGATCCAAGTCCTTTTAGGGTTGAGGCCTATGGGGAGTATTTCACTCTTATTGTAGTTTATCCGTAGCCCTGAGATGAGTTTAAAATCGTTAAAGATTTGTGTGATGGTGGGCATGTCTTTTGCGGGATCCACAGAAAATCTTAGGACATCATCCGCAAAGAAAGCCGAGCGGATTACTTGGCGCCCAATTTGTATACCATGTAGGGGGGCTGTGGTGTTGAGGCACCTGGACAGGGGTTTGATCGCTAGATTAAATAGAAGGGGGGATAGTGGGCACCCCTGTCTGGTGCCTTTTGTGGAGTCTAAATTCTTCTGAGAGGAGACCAGCCACCACCAGCCTGGCCGTGGGTGTTGAATACATGGCTCGGATCAGGTGAACGAACAGGCCTGTAAAACCCATCCTTCCCAGGACCCGGAATAGCCATTGAAAGCTGACGTTGTCAAAGGCTTTTTCCGCGTCCAGAGTGATGATGGCGTAGTCCCCCCCCCCCCTTTATGTTTGTCAGCATGGTTTAGGATCGTGAGCACCTTACGGATGTTCAACGAGGCTGTTCTGCCCTTGATAAAGCCTGATTGTGCAGGGTGTATCAGTGACAGGAGGATGTCTGCTAGCCTAGTGGCAATTATTTAAGATAATATTTTCATGTCTAAATTTAAAAGTGAGATAGGGCGATAGGAGCCAGGCTCCAATGGGTCTTTACCTTTCTTCGACAGCAACTTTATTAGTGCTTGATTGCCTGAGGGAAGGTACTGACCTCCCTCCCAGATGCCTTTGTAGACCTCCAGGAGAGTGGGTACCAAGGTCTCATGAAGAGTTTTGTAGAATTCGCCTTTGAGACCATCGGGACCCAGGGCTTTGTTTGGGGATAGGTGTTTGATGGCGAGTGAGATCTCGGAGCTCGCAATAGGGGCATTCAGTTTGTCAAGATACATTTGAGAAATCGAGGAAAGTTGCGCTTGGTCGAGAAAATTATGGGCTAGGTCATCGTTGGTTTGAACAGGGGCATATAGGTTTTTGTAAAAGTTGGTCATGACTTGGTTTATAGCTTGGGGGGTTGTTGCAAGGTCTCCCTAAGGATCTTTCAGGGCAGTGATGTGTGTGG